>SJYC01004036.1:0-34372 GCA_006408675.1 Madoqua kirkii | reverse complement strand
TCAGTTTCTTTTAAAATACTAGATGGACTTTTAAAAAATTTCCAGTTATGACAACCAATTTAAATTAAAAGTTAAAATTACTTAGCACTTTTTATCAACAAATTTTTGTTATTCCTAAAAAAGTAGTATACTTTAGTAAGTAAATAGAATGTCTTTATGCAAAATATGATACTATTTCCATGTCCTAAGTAAAGTTGGATGCACTCTGAGTTGTTTATCCTGTTACAAAATGTTTTTGTCATAATAGCAAGTGCATATTTCTTATTACATGTTGTAGCAATAATTGAGTTGTTACAGTATCATATGAACATTTTTTATTGAAACAGTTTTTTAGGTGAAAATAGCCCTGTTGTAATAATGGGCTGTAATTTTTGGTCTTTAGCAATACTTCCAGAGGGTCATTATCATAATTACTCACCAGGAGAATGAGCTGGCATCTACCTTTTCTTTCTGGCACTGCCTGCCTCCATTAAAAGCATTTTCCAATCAATTCTCAATGCTGCTGTCAACCTATCTTTTCATTTTTGGCTTTGATCTCTAAGTTGCTTTCATTCTAAAGAGAGCAGGTCCAAATCCTCACTCTGCTTCAAAGCCTTTAACCGGATCATCCAAGATTTTTCAACTTCCTTCTGCCTTCATGTGTTTCTCTTCAGACATTCTAGCTAAATACTTTCATGTCCTTTAGATGTCTAGGTCCATTCACTCTACCACTCTCTTTGGAAACCTCTCCCAGCTACCCCTCTGACTCGGAAGTGTTCTGTGCATGCATCCAGCCAGTACTTGAAGCTCTCTCTAATATCTAAATTATGCAACCGTCAAGTCAACCAACCAAGAAAAGCCATGCCACTGAACTAAAAGGGATTTGGAAATTTGGCCTTTAATCCAATTCTCGTATTCCCTTTGTTCCTCTGAATCCAACCTTGCCTTATTTAGACATGACATAGGCGTGACTCTATGGAAATTGTGTATATGTATCCATATGTGAGGGCTTCCCTGGCAGCTCCCCTGGTAGCTCAGCCTGCAATGCAGAATACCCTATTTCAATTCCTGGGTCAGGAAGATCTGTTGGAGAAGGGATAGGCTACCCACTCCAGTACTCTTCGGCTTCCCTGGTGGCTCAGACAGTAAAGAATCTGCCTGTGATGTGGCAGGCAGAGAGACCTGGCTTCTGACCCTGGATTGGGGAGATTCCTTGGAGAAGGGAATGGCTACCCACTCCATATCCATATCTGGATGAATTTCCCTTTTAGAGATCAATGGAGCAGGAATTTCTACTCAGCACTGCCAATTTAGGTAGTGTCTGGGGCAAGCCTACCTCCTTTACAATGTAACTCTGTAAAATGCGATAATACCCACCTTACAGAGTTTTTTAACAAAGAGTTTAACATGTTGCTGAATCATCTTCATTAGTACACAACACAACTTTGCCATATCTTTCAATTTATTAATATATGGCTTCCCAGATGGTGCTAGGGATAATCCGCCTGCCAGTTCAGGAGACACAAGAGCTTGGATTCAATCCTTTGGTCAGGAAGATCCCCTGTGGATGTGACTCACCACGGTCTGTCTACGCACACGATCTAGGCCCAACTTTCCCATGACGCTCCAGCCACGGGGGATTCCAGAGGCTGGTGGGACAAATGGACTGTTGTCTGCTCTCTCCTTTTGGCCTTTCCTCAGTACTTCTGGCTGATGGTAGCTTGTGAGTTCTGCATTCCTCACCAGGATATCCTGTTTAAGCTAGCTCATGCAAGTGGTTATTCGGTGCCTGTCCAGGGAGGGCAGTTTCAGTCAGGGGTTCCCCTAACAACTGCACACATCCTTACTCAGACATGGAGGTGATCAAAGATCCATGTCCATCAGGGGATGTTTGTCAAGACACACAATTAAAATGGTCCGGTCTTACCCGTCTCTTGATTGCTGCTAACAGCTTCATTATTTCTGCCGTGTGCCTGCTCAGTGATCATTACATTTGAGCCTCACAAGTCACCCATATAAGACAAGATAGCTATTTCCATCTTTTAGATAGAACGACTAAGTCTCAGAAAAAAACCACACATGTAGCTTTATAACTGTAGAGGGCTTTGTATAGCCTGTCTTGTTGCCTCCTGTGTCCACCTGACTTCAGTTTTGAAGTGAAAGTGGTTTTCATTCTGTTTATCAAATTCTGTTTGCATCTGCCACACGTCAGGCAGCAGATAGATGCCGCGGATGTTAGGTGTGTAAATGGTGCTCTCTGCCCTCAGGGGCGTCTGTGTTTAGACTCTTGGACGGGCTTTGCGCGTGTTCTGACTCAGGCCAGTCTTCACAGCCTGGCGTGTGAGCTCCGCATAGGCTCTTGGGCGGGCTTTGCGCGTGCTCTGACTCAGGCCAGTCTTCACAGCCTGGCGTGTGAGCTCCGCATAGGCTCTTGGGCGGGCTTTGCGCGTGCTCTGGCTCAGGCCAGTCCTCACAGCCTGGCGTGTGAGCTCCGCATAGGCTCTTGGGCGGGCTTTGCGCGTGCTCTGGCTCAGGCCAGTCCTCACAGCCTGGCGTGTGAGCTCCGCATAGGCTCTTGGGCGGGCTTTGCGCGTGCTCTGGCTCAGGCCAGTCCTCACAGCCTGGCGTGTGAGCTCCGCATAGGCTCTTGGGCGGGCTTTGCGCGTGCTCTGGCTCAGGCCAGTCCTCACAGCCTGGCGTGTGAGCTCCGCATAGGCTCTTGGGCGGGCTTTGCGCGTGCTCTGGCTCAGGCCAGTCCTCACAGCCTGGCGTGTGAGCTCCGCATAGGCTCTTGGGCGGGCTTTGCGCGTGCTCTGGCTCAGGCCAGTCCTCACAGCCTGGCGTGTGAGCTCCGCATAGGCTCTTGGGCGGGCTTTGCGCGTGCTCTGGCTCAGGCCAGTCCTCACAGCCTGGCGTGTGAGCTCCGCATAGGCTCTTGGGCGGGCTTTGCGCGTGCTCTGGCTCAGGCCAGTCCTCACAGCCTGGCGTGTGAGCTCCGCATAGGCTCTTGGGCGGGCTTTGCGCGTGCTCTGGCTCAGGCCAGTCCTCACAGCCTGGCGTGTGAGCTCCGCATAGGCTCTTGGGCGGGCTTTGCGCGTGCTCTGGCTCAGGCCAGTCCTCACAGCCTGGCGTGTGAGCTCCGCATAGGCTCTTGGGCGGGCTTTGCGCGTGCTCTGGCTCAGGCCAGTCCTCACAGCCTGGCGTGTGAGCTCCGCATAGGCTCTTGGGCGGGCTTTGCGCGTGCTCTGGCTCAGGCCAGTCCTCACAGCCTGGCGTGTGAGCTCCGCATAGGCTCTTGGGCGGGCTTTGCGCGTGCTCTGGCTCAGGCCAGTCCTCACAGCCTGGCGTGTGAGCTCCGCATAGGCTCTTGGGCGGGCTTTGCGCGTGCTCTGGCTCAGGCCAGTCCTCACAGCCTGGCGTGTGAGCTCCGCATAGGCTCTTGGGCGGGCTTTGCGCGTGCTCTGGCTCAGGCCAGTCCTCACAGCCTGGCGTGTGAGCTCCGCATAGGCTCTTGGGCGGGCTTTGCGCGTGCTCTGGCTCAGGCCAGTCCTCACAGCCTGGCGTGTGAGCTCCGCATAGGCTCTTGGGCGGGCTTTGCGCGTGCTCTGGCTCAGGCCAGTCCTCACAGCCTGGCGTGTGAGCTCCGCATAGGCTCTTGGGCGGGCTTTGCGCGTGCTCTGGCTCAGGCCAGTCCTCACAGCCTGGCGTGTGAGCTCCGCATAGGCTCTTGGGCGGGCTTTGCGCGTGCTCTGGCTCAGGCCAGTCTTCACAGCCTGGCGTGTGAGCTCCGCATAGGCTCTTGGGCGGGCTTTGCGCGTGCTCTGGCTCAGGCAGTCCTCGTGTGAT
This sequence comes from Madoqua kirkii, assembly GCA_006408675.1. Lineage (NCBI taxonomy): Eukaryota > Metazoa > Chordata > Mammalia > Artiodactyla > Bovidae > Madoqua > Madoqua kirkii. The sequence goes on along the minus strand of SJYC01004036.1, from coordinate 30,547 downwards.
CTGACACTGGAGTGGTGCTTTTCGCTCTTCTCACTGTTTCGCTTCAGCTGCCTCTCAGCAGAAACGGTCACTTTCAGAATCATTTGGATCCCACTTACATTTGTGAAAGTCTTGCATTCGTGTCCAACTCTTTGCAACCCCATGAACTGTGGCCTGTTATGCCCCTCTGTCCACGGAACTCTCCAGGCAAGAGTACTGGGGTGGGTTGCCAATTCCTTCTCCAGGGGACCTTCCGGACCCAGAGACTGAACCCGAGCCTCATGCAATGCAGGCGTATTCTTTTCTCCCCTCTATATGTCAACTCCTCCTCATCTTCAAGGCTTAGCTCAAGTCTAATTCTTTTCTGACGTTTTATCCTGTGAGCTATCAGAACATGTTATCTGTAAGCCTTTTGTAGTCAATTCACTTATTACAGCTGTCAGGGATGCTGATGTCCATTCTTCACTCCTCTGCTGACTGTGATGTCACTGGAGGAATACAGCAGGGCTTAAGCATCCTTGCTAACCCCACCCCATACAGGGCCCTGCATGTAGCAGGTTATCCCCCCATATTTGTTGAGTGTTTAGATGAATTAATCTGGTCTAGGAAAAGGCAACCTACTCCAGTATCCTTGCCTGGAAAACTCCATGGGCAGAGGGTCCTGGTGGGCTACAGTCCATGGGTCTGCAAAGAGTCAGGCGTGACTGAGCGCCTGAGCACACACGCACATGGATAAATTAATGGATATTTTTAAATTAGCCTATTTCTTTAGGTCTTTATTATAAGATTAGAGTGCAAAAAATAGATATTTTTCTATCTAAAACACTAAATATCTTTGTAAAAATTGAATCTTATTTCTAAGTAACAGCATATATTTTCACCTACTGGCTTTTTAAAATTAAAATAATCATTTTCTCCTCCAGGTAACAAGAAAGTAGCTCAAGGGACTGCAGAACTTACAGACACAAAGAAGATTTATAGGCACAATATTGCATGCTTGGATCTTATTTCATCTGCTACCCAAATGGCTTTGTTAATTCAGTACCAAACCTCTTCCACATCCATAGCAGTCCAAAGGGAAATTGAGTTACTAATATAAACTAAGGTAACAAATATTGCTTTTCACCACGTGTCAGATTTTTACAGAAACACACAGGAAATGTTTCCTATGAAACAATATGAAAGAAGGAACGTTTGTACAATTAACATTCATTTGGCCGTTAGTGCATCCTTATAGGTTCTGGTTTGTATTTCAGATGTTATTTGATCTATAAACACATTCTCTTTCTCATTCGAGGCTATGGGCTACAGCGTGTGACAAGGTGTTGCTCATAAGGTTCCCATGTATAATCTGCCTAGTACCTCATAGAGTCTCAGTGAATAAATACTGAGGTGAATCTGTAAAAGTTTATGTAAAGGTCCCACGTGCTGGAGACAGTATGCAATGGTTGAGGCAGCTGCCTTGTAATGAATGAATGCTTTAAAGCAGCAGTTTTAGGGAAGAGGCAGATTTTGAAATAGAAATGATTGTGAATGAAACGTAACCTTCAGGAAAAATATTATGAATCAGTCAGTCAAGAGCAAAAAGACTCTTTTCTTCCCAGCTGCTTCGAAGACTTTCTAAATAATAAGCATTTCAGCATGATCATTTGTCATCATCATCATCACTGCCTATTTGGTGAGAATCCACTGTGTATTACACACCTACAAATGCTGTTTATATAATCTTATACAACCCTGTGACAAAGGTATTATCATTTCCATTTCGTGGATGAGAAAACTTAAGACTTTGAGACATGGGTTTCTTCTGCTTTAACATTTGCTAGTTTCATAAAAACTTTTGATGAGCCACTGTATCATGCAACCCTTTAGATCGTTTTGGAAAAATTAAACATCAGTTGAGTATTCATTTTAAAGCATCTATTTACCTTTCAAGCTAATTAGGGACCATTTTAAATGGACTTCAATTATCTCTTCCAGGTTTTTTCCAGAACCTTTCTTCATTTTGATACGTCTAGCATAAATGCACAACTGAAAAAGCTGTGTGTGATTACTGTAAAGTGTGAGGTGACAAGGTTCTCTGGTGCTATGTCTAAGAGATGCTCTCTATGACTGTCTTCACCCCACAGCTGTCTTACTCTTTGCCAAACACTACAATCTAGGTGTTACTCTTGTACCATGAAAATCCATAGCCTCAGTGCATTATCTTCCATCAAATACAGCATATCTCTGGGCTACTGGATCTTTTGAAAACACAAAGAGTTGCAAAACAAGAACAATTTCAGTGGTATAGTATGATTACTTGCTGCCATTCCCCTCATATTTTCATTTGCTAGTTCAGCATATATTGCTGTTGTTCAGTCACTAACTCATGTCCAGTTCTTTGAGACCCCATGGACTGTGACACGCCAGGCTTCCCTCTCCTTCGCTGCCTCCCAGAGTTTGCTCAGACTCATATCCACTGAGTCAGTGATGCCATCCCTCCATCTCATCTGTGGTTCCCTTCTCCTCTTGGCCTCAGCCTTTCCCAGCATCAGGGTCCTTTCCAGTGAGTCGGCTCTTCACGTCAGGTGGTCAGAGTACTGGAACTCCCACTTCAGCATCGTCCTTCCGATGAGAATCAGGGCTGACTTCCTTCGGGTGACGCCTTTGCCCTCTCCAGTTCCTGAGGGACCGAGGCACCTCCAGCACCACGACTTGAATGCGTGTGTGTCTGCTTTCTCCTTTCCCTATGTGTGCGGCACCCCGTGATGGTCCTGGCACTGCTGTTGTGAACCAAAGGGACACGGCAGTCACACTTTAGCACAGGGGAGACTCAGTAACCGCTGCAGCACAGTCGGTGACGGAAAGTGGGGTCCTGGCGGAGTTCCGAGCAGGAGAGACTGAAGGGGCTGGGGCGGCCGGAAGTCGCACTAACAAGGAGACGTTTCGCGCGGGTTGGATGGGTATCTCCCCGGGAGACGCTGGGCTGGGGGTAAAGAAGTCATATGCCATACAGAGGAAGTGGTATGAAGAAATGAGGAAAAAATAGAGCTTTCAAGGAATTGAAAAGTTCTGCCATAATTGGAGCACAGAGAGTGAAGGAGGAGTTACTGTAAAATGGAGGCTAGAATAGAGAGGGATATCCAGGGGCAAACTGAGGCTGACAAACAATATTTTCATTGTTTATAAATAAACTAGTAGAGATACTTATCACGGGCAGTGGGTCCAAATAGAGACATAGGGTTGAAACAATTATCTTGTCTTATTTTTTTATTGTTTTAGTGAAAGATTTTTTAAATGCAGTGGTTTATTCCAAGAAGTTATAAAAGTTGTTATAATTTCCATGTGGAGTTTTGAATGCGACTAATTTCCCTGTGACTCTCAGTTGACAATACATGTTTTTAATGTTTCTCTCCCTCTTTCCCATGCTCAGTTCTTTCACCACCGCATTTTCTGTGGCCTTGCCTCATTTACCCTGCAATGTAAAGTTATGCTCTGCTATCCTCATTTTGCCCACGATTTCTAGGGTAGCACAGTCAAAAAGAGCAGTGATGTAATTTTGGTGTGTCTGCAAATTTTGAAAGATTTGGCTCTTTAAGTGTCTATTCGTTAGCATTCTTTTGACTCATCTTCCCCCCTCTTTTATTCATCTCTGCTGGACGGTAATCAAACGGATCAAATTTTAAAGTAACAGTTGACTTGTAGAGTGACACGTGGGGGTAGCAGGCTTTCTGCGGCGTGACTGTGAGAGAAGCCTTGGCATTGACTACAGTAGGCAGGTAGTCAAAGGAGCAGCACGTCTCACCTGCGCAACTGAGTATGAACGCTGTAAAATTGATTTTGTTGCAAAGTGCACTGATATTGTCTGACAGTTATTTCAATGTATGTCTTGAAATCCTTCAAGCTCTGAACGAGTGTCTATTTTAGTGGTTTTAGAAAAGGGTAATGAAAAAAGAGAAAGGAACTCCAAGGTTGTAATTGAGCATGACACCAATATTGATGCAAATAATATCTGGCCTCAAATTCAGTTATTAAACAAATTATGTCAAAGTATGTTTTAGAAAAAATCACATCTACTTGAATTAATGTGAAGTTTGGTTTAGGAAGAAAATATAGGAAAATCTGAAATGTAATATAGAGAAAATATTAGATCAGGGAATTCTCATCCATCCTAGAAGAAACCAGAGAGATAAATTAGATTCAAAGAGGAGACTGTTGGACGAACAGATACTGGAGCACAGAACAGAGATATTTCTTGATTGATCCAGAGAAATCAACTCTTCAATTCAAAATGGTCAAGAATAGATGCTAACTCTTGAGGGAAAGACTTAATTGGTAGGTAGCCTGAGCAGAATTAAAAATGGGTTGGAATTTATACATGAATAAAGTCTTTGTACGTCATAGGGACCTTGGAAGCTGTACATTCTCATTCTTTCTGTTAATGGCTATGGGGCCTACCTGTCTATGGAGAATGATTAGGACCTGCTGAGGCATGCCAGGGTGGCTCGTGTGATTCTTTATTCTCTCTGTGTGTTCTTTCTGACAACAAATCATCTCCACCATGGGAACAGGAATGGAGTCTGTTGTGTGCACTGAATCTGCAGTGCCTCGCATCGTCCCTGGGGGATTATGAGCTTAATAGACATTGGTTAGATGTCTAAATAGAAATTATTGTTACAGTCACGTAAGTTTTTTTTCATTTTTCTTTTTTACTTTTTAATATTTCATGAGTCAGAATGTAGGAGACAGGAAGCTAGGACTTTCCCCTAGGGTTATAGCTATGAATTATTTTGGAATATTAAAATTTTAAATCACTGGTTATATTAGTATATATATATATATAGTAGCATGAGTGAATGAGTGAAGTTGCTCAGTTGTGTCCAACTCTTTGCAACCCTGTGGACGTAGCCTACGAGGCTTCTAGGTCCATGGGATTCCCCAGGCAAGAATACTGGAGTGGGTTACCATTTCCTTCACCAGGGGCTCTTCCCAACCCAGGGATCGAACCCGGGTCTCCCGCGTTAGAGGCAGACGCTTTAACCTCTGAGCCACCAGGGAAGCCCCTATATAGTAACATAGGTAATAGATAATCAGTATTATGTTATATAGTTATTGGTTCTATTAATTACACCTGTTGGATATAGATTGTGTTTTTGAATAGTAAATTATCATATGAACATTTGTCCTGTTTTACGTCTGCACCTCATTTGGTCAAGGTGAATGAGGCGTATCTTTCATAACCACTTACTGTGAGTCGTGGGTATGCTGATATCAGATCTATCAGAGATTTATCTGTGGAAACATTGATGGTTTGACAAATATTAAATAGCTTACTGCCAAGCAGTGCTAATAATTATGGCATAACCCTTAAACTTTCTGAATACAATTTTGCCTTTATATTGAAAATGGCTTATTTTTTCTTGCAAAAAAATATGTATATCTAACCACAAGTTTATTATGCCAAAGGGGAAGTTGTGGGGAGAGGGGTAAACTAGGAGGTTCAGAGAAACATATGCACACAACTATGTATAATACAGGGGTTCTCTGGTGAGTCAATACTTTGGCCACCTGATGAGAAGAGCTGACTCATTTGGAAAGACCCTGATTTGGGGAAAGACGATGGGCAGGAGGAGAAGGGGATATCAGAGGATGAGATGGTTGGATGGCATCACTGACTCAATGGACATGGGTTTGGGTGAACTCTGGGAGTTGGTGATGGACAGAGAGGCCTGGCATGTTGCGGTCCACGGGGTCGCCAAGAGTCGGACACAACTGAGCGACTGAACTGATCTGAATTGAACTGGTGGCTCAGATGGTAAAGAATCTGCCTGCAATGTGAGAGACTTAGGTTGGATCCCTGGGTTGAGAAGATCTATAACAGAGGTAATCAGCAAGGACCTGCTGTGTAGCACAGGGAACTCTACTCAGTATTCTCTAATAACCTATATGGGTGAAAAATCTGAAAAAGAATATATATATTATATAATATATATATATATATATAACACACATATATATATATGTGTGTGTGTGTGTATATATGTGTAAAGTGGAAAGTGAAAGTTGCTCAGTCATGTCAGACTTTTTGTGACCCCAACTGGAGTGGGTAGTCTTTCCCTTCTCCAGGGGATTTTCCCAACCCAGGGATTGAAACCAAGTCTTCCACATTGCAGGTGGATTCTTCACCTGCTGAGCCATCAGGGAAGCCCAAGAATACTGGAGTGGGTAGCCTATCCCTTCTCCAGCGGATCTTTCCGACCTAGGAATTGAACCAGCGTCTCCTGCACTGCTGGTGGATTCTTTACCAAATGAGCTATGAGGGAAGACATATACACATGCATATATATATGTAAAACTGAATCAGTTTGCTATACACCTGAAACTCAATGCAATATTGTAAATCACCTCTTGTTCAGTCACTAAGTCATGTCTGACTCTTCGCCACCCTGGGGACTGCAGCACTCCAGGCTCCACTGTCTTCCACTATGTCCTGGAGTTTGCTCAAATTCATGTCCGTTAAGTTGGTGATGCTGTCTAACCATCTCATCCTCTGCTGCCCCATTCTCCTTTGCCTTCAGTCTTTCCCAGCATCAGGGTCTTTTCCAATGAGTCCACTCTTCCATTTACTTTATATTTGTATACAATCTAACCCTTTCCCCAATAATGATAAAATAAGCAAATGAGTACTCTAAAATTGATCTAAACTAATTAAATGGTTTCTAGGCAGCCAGTGCCTAAGGATAAGTAAGAATTTTTGAAGACTTTTAAAAAATGAATTTTATTGCGTTTTTATACTGTTCCAGGTTTTAAAAACTCTGAGTAATCATTCAAGTACAACCAGTTGCTGATGACTAAACCCTGATATGTACACATGCAAAGAAACGCAGCTGGTACTGCTTCCAATTTCAGAAGAAGAAGAAGACTGAAACGCTGCAGCCTCCGTTTTTGGCAGATAGACTTGTGATCTCTTCATATTTTCCCCTCTCAGCAGTAAGCCTTTGTCACCTTCAAGATTTTACCAAACACACAGGCTAGTAAGTGAGCCAGGCGCCTCCTCGTGGACGCTGACAGGAGGCCTGAGGCTCCTGGGTTGCAGCCCAAGCTCTCTCTCAACGCGCATCCCGGCCGGCAGCACCTTTCTGCGGGGTCCCCAAGCGCCCCACGTCCTGTGGAGGTGACCTGGCAGGCTCCTCCCAGATGGATGAGTGTGCACAGGTGTGTGTCACAGCCAGGGAGCTTTGTTCTTTGCAAATCTGCCAGTTTTATATTAAACAGGCTTGCTATTTGTATTGGAGGCATGTCACCTCGCCCCCAAGGTCCATCTATGCAAACACATTCCTGATAAACAGCTGCCATGAAGAGCGCTCAGAGCCTAGAGTCCTTGGCAAGCTCACTAGTAGTGTGCAGAGTCCCTCAGGGGTCAGCGTTGCTGCCTGTCCCAACTTTCACCCTGGGACCCAGCCCAGAAACTGACTGGAGGACAGTAACAGCCAAGCCAGAAGGTCTTCTTGTAAGCGCAGGAGCCTGCTGTGGTACCAGCACCGTACAGACGCGGCACCCTGGCATACAGGGCTTCTGGGACACAACCAGACCGATTTACAGGTAGTTCAGTTCAGTTCAGTTACTCAGTCGTGTCTGAGTCTTTGTGACCCCACGAGTCGCAGCATGCCAGGCTTCCGTGTCAATCACCAACTCCCGGAGTTTACTCAAACTCATGTCCATAGCCTTGACTAGACAGACCTTTCTTGGCAAACTAATGTCTCTGTTTTTGAATACTCTGTCTAGGTTGGTCATAACTTTCCTTCCAAGGAGTAAGTGTCTTTTAATTTCATGGCTGCAGTCACCATCTGCAGTGATTTTGGAGCCCCCCCAAAAAAGTCTGACACTGTTTCCCCATCTATTTCCCATTAAGTGATGGGACCAGATGGCATGATCTTCATTTTCTGAATGTTGAGCTTTAAGCCAACTTTTTCACTCTCCTCTTTCACTTTCATCAAGAGGCCTTTTAGTTCCTCTTCACTTTCTGCCATAAGGGTGGTGTCATCTGCATATCTGAGGTTATTGATATTTCTCCCGGCAGTCTTGAGTCCAGCTTGTGCTTCTTCCAGCCTAGACAACTTTTTCACTCTCCTCTTTCACTTTCATCAAGAGGCCTTTTAGTTCCTCTTCAGTTTCTGCCATAAGGGTGGTGTCATCTGCATATCTGAGGTTATTGATATTTCTCCCGGCAGTCTTGAGTCCAGCTTGTGCTTCTTCCAGCCTAGCGTTTCTCATGATGTACTCTGCATATAAGTTAAATAAGCAGAATGACAATATACAGCCTTGCCATACTCCTTTTCCTATTTGGAACCAGTCTGTTGTTCCATGTCCAGTTCTAACTGTTGCTTTCTGACCTGCATATAGGTTTTTCAGGAGGCAGGTCAGATGGTCTGGTATTCCCATCTCTTTCAGAATTTTCCATAGTTTATTGTGATCCACACAGTCAAAGGTTTTGGCTAGGTAGTATTTGTGCTTTAAAAATTTCACAGAAATTAAATTAAGTATACATTCAGTTCACTTCAGTTGCTCACTCATGTCCAACTCTTGTAGACCCTATGGACTGCAGCAAGCCAAGCCTCCCTGTCCATCGCCAACTCCTGGAGCTTACTCAAACTCATGTTCATTGAGTTGGTGATGCCATGCAACCATCTCATCCTCTGTTGTCCACTTTTCCTCCCGCCTTCAGTCATTCCCAGCATCAGGGTCTTTTCAAATGAGTCAGTTCTTCGCGTTGGAGTTTGCAAAGTATTGGAATTTCAGCCTCAACATCAGTCCTTCCAATGAATGTTTAGGACTGATTTCTTTTAGGATAGACTGGTTTGATCTCCTTGTAGTCCAAGGCACTCTCAAGAGTCTTCTGCAACACTGCAGTTCAAGAGCATCCATTCTTCGGTGCTCAGTTTTCTTTATAGTCCAAGTCTCACATCCATACGTGACTACTGGACAAACCAAAGCTTTGACTAGATGGACGTTGGTTGGCGAAGTAATGCCTCTGCTTTTTAATATGCTGTCTAGGTTGGTCATAACTTTTCTTTCAAAGAGCAAGCATCTTTTAATTTCTTGGCTGCAGTCACTATCTGCAGTGATTTTGTACCTCACCAAAATAAAGTCTGTCACTGTTTCCATTGTTTCCCCATCTTTTTGCCATTTGTCAGTAAATCAGATATCGTGATCCATAGCACCCTGTTTCTGTTGCTACTCAAAAGTGAAGCTCTTCCTAGCAATGACAGGGCACGGATAGATACTAACCTCCAAATTCGTAGCAGATGTGATGATTGATGGTGCTCCTCCTCTGTTTTAAAATCAGTACTTCACCTTTCGATTATAAGGAGCCACGTACCTAGGCAAGAAGGGTTTCAGCCATCATCCACACCTTCATCCAGCAAATACAATTTACTGAGTGCCTGTCATGTCTCCTCTTTGAATGTGCTTCTCGAGTTTTCTGCTTGCAAAGTATCATCAGTTCTCCACGGTTCTGCCATCCAGTCATTCCTGGAGTTGACCATTGTGCGCTGGTACAACTGGAAGAGTTGTGCCCAAAGGCCACTACTTTTGGATGCAAACAGCAAGCTCAGATTACTTGAGTGGAGACTGACAAGATAGCTGTTAGGCCTCTTCCTCAGTTTCCCCTGGGGGTAACTGATTCGTCCTGCTTCCTTCCAATCTGGGTCAGAAGGTTTCCTGAAACTAGAACTGTGCTTCATTTCTTTAAGCTTAGTTCTTTTGCAGGAAAAAAATATTGTCACTTAAGAAAACAGGATCCAATGATAATATTTACATGTTGCCAATCAAATAGAACAAAATACTACAGAGAATTTGGGGGGGGGAATGGTCTAACGGATTGCCTCCTTGCGAGTCCTCAGTGGAGTTATTTCTGTCGGTTGGGGCTGAGTGCCCTGTGCAGGCTCACATGAAGCTTATTCACACAGCTCTCGGTCCAAAGTAGACCGCGGGCGCAGTCTTTCCGGGGCAGAGTCAGGGGCGTGCGGCACGAAGCTGGCAGCGTCTCCCCTGCTTCTCCGTCTCCTGACTGGTGGTGTCATTCTTCCTAAATCAGAACTGATGGTAATGTGTCACATTCCCACAGGACAGCTGGCAGATGGGAGGTGGCACTTTGGAGGATTACTCACTTTCTATAATAATTGTGCATGGTGTTGGCTGAGATCTTCTGTGAAGGCGTTTGACACAAGTGACCATTCCTCTTCCATCTCCGCTTTCAGTGGCTCCCCGGAACCTATGACTCCTGTTAATGGGTTTCGTCCCGTTCTTCCCTGCTAGCCCTTGTTTATTTCTCTCACTGACCTGCTGTTCTCCGCTGATCTCGCAAACGGGGATGCTCCTCAAGGGTGTTTTCTTTGTCTTGTCGCTGCTGCAGTTGTTCAGTCACCACATCACGTCCCACTCTTTGCGACCCCATGGATTTCAGCTCACCAGGCTTCCCGGTCCGTCACCATCTTCTGGGGTTTGCCCAGGTTCGTGTCCTTTGCATCGGTGATGCCATCCAGCCATCTCATTCGGTCACCCTCTTCTCCTCACCTCTCTTGCCTCTACAATTTCCTATTCAATGATTTCCTCTACTCCCTTGGACTTAAACACGAAGCTGCAGATTACTGTCAAATCATTAGTTTTAATTCTATGGCACTGTCTTGCATGTAAGAAGACTTGTGCCGTTTACCTGTGATGAATTTTCACCTAGTTGTCCTCAAAACACCTCAAATTCAGCACATATCCCAACTGTGCCCATTATTTGTACCCTCATACTCCATTCACTGAGCTTCAAAACCTTGGGTTTTCTCTGATTCACCCTTCCCCTTTTCGATTGTAGTTCAGATCCAGGTTGACAGCTTTATTAAGCCTTTCCTCTGTAATAGTCACTCTGTCTCTCCCAAGCATAGACTCTGTTACTTGCACTTAACTTGGCATAATGAACTCCCAGCCTCACAGACTTAAACACTGCTGTGTCCCTTTCTCAGTCAGGGAAGAGGAGCTACCACTGGATTTTCAGAGAGTGAATTTACCGTAGGGAATTAGTTGTAAGGAGAGAGGATCCCTGCAAGAGGATGCTGCCACGCCTGCTGTTGGGGATCAAAGGCAATAGATTGGGTTTATCAGAACTAAGAAGCTCTCAAAACTGGGGTTCAGATCTCTGAAAGGGGAAGAGTGAGGCTGGTCCCCATTGTTTAGAAGAAGCTACTCGCTGAGAAGTACAGCTGGTGTGGGAGGAAGTGCTGCCTCGGGAGGAAGCTTCCCCTGGTGGCTCCATGCCACCGAACATCAGCGAAAGAGGATGAAGGAAGCTGCTCCCCTGTCCTCCTCTGTGCCGTTCCCCTGCCGGCACCTTCTTTTGCATAATCTAGCCAGAATCCAGCTGGGAAAGGAGTCTGATTAGTTTCCTATGTCAAACCCCAGCCAACGCATTAGAGAATGGAGAAAGATGGTGGGTTTGGAATTGAGAAACGCTAGTTAAGTCATCCCTAGAGAATGCCCTTCAGTTACACGTCTTGCATACACAGCCTTTTACACATATACTCGAACTACCCCACCACAGCAGTGAATACTTCATAACTACACCTATCAAGGAACAACCATTCATACAAGTGTATACAAGGGCTGTCTTAGCCTCCTCTGCAAAATTGAAGATGCAAGTTCCAACAATCACATTATTCATATCTGTGAGGTGCTAATCCCTTTATTAGTTTATTCCTAATTCCTAAATACATATATATGTGCATATCATGTGTATATTTATATTAAAAATTAAATTGTAAGGTTAGCCATAAAGATGACTACAGGGAATAAGGAAGGAGGAAAAGAAAGTTAGTTATTATTACATGTACATACAAATATGCATACACATGTGTGTGTGTGTGTGTGTGTGTGTGTATACATAGACAGAGAACTTCATACGGTTCTCAACCTGTAACTAGTGATGAGAATTTCAACATCTTTTTTTTCTGTTTTGCATCCTATTTATCCTTTCTTTTCCCTCAGCAATAATCTAAGTTTGTAGGATTTTTTTTAAAGAATTATTTTACAGAGTGACCCAAATCTGCATTCCTGATGGCTCTAAATACAGAAATCTTCATTGGATTGCCATAGCTGGTAGGAACGTTCACTCTGGAGCATGGAAATACTAAGAGGTACCATTGAAAACCCTCGTATATCACATCGATTTCCTGCCATCATCAGGGGCCACTAACCATCCTCAGGATGCTGCTCCAGCCAACACAGTAGCCCCCTTTTCGCCCCTGTTAATTCAACGTTGTGGAACTCAAACTGGCCAGGTGGCATTCTTAACTTAGTATGTGTAACTCTTTTGGGGTTTTCTGGTGGAAACCCTGCTCTCCTGGGTCCTTTCAAACCAGCAGAGCCGGAAGCGGGGAAGCCAGAGTCAGGCATTCTGTGTGCGGGTTACTCGGTGCAGTGCTGAACACGGCCACACCCTCCCTCGCGCCTTGAATCTGCACCTGAGTTTTCTGGCTCTTGCAGAGTGTATTCAGGAGGTCTCTCAGACAGCGCCTCAGCCTCTCAGTCGTGGGCACCCTTCCAGCAAGAGGGCTGCCTCTGGGTGCTGAGACAGTGATATGAGACAAGTCAGCGGGCACAGCTGGCTGCCATGCTCCCTGCCCAGGGACGCGAGTTCCCTGTTCGGAAGCTCGGTGTGTGAGCCCCGTGCAGTCACTAGGGCGTTTTTGGACGGTGGTGCTGTTAGAAACACAGTGGGCAGGAAAGGCATTTTGGATCTGGTAAATCAATTTCAATTCAAAGGCAATAATTTTCAGCAGAGGTGTATGTTTCCCTTACCATAGCCTTGCTGATAGATGGTGCAGGACGCTTCAGAGAGTCTCCGAGGAATAGTCACTGTGACTGACGGTAAGAAGCATCTGTATCTTTCTTAGAAGCTTTAGGGTGCGTGCCTTCAGTGGTCACGTCCTTGCTGTCCTTGCCTCTGATGGTAGGAATGATGATGACAAAGACTACGTGATCAAATGGACGGGGCACTTTGAGAAGAAGAGTCACAACTTCAGGGTGTGTTCAAAAGACCAAAGAACTTCTGTGTTGATGTAAAAAACTAAAAGAAGGGTTTTTGTGCCTTTCTTTTTCCTCCTTTTTCCCCTTGAAGCTGTGGGGCTGACTTACAGAAAATCAAACCCAAAGTCACATAGAATTGCAACAAGTGACAGAATCACAACTAAGTTCACAGACTCTTCTCATCTCCATGTGGAAGGTAGACTATTGATTAGAAAGACAGTGGACCCCGAGGTTTGAAGCACATCAAATAGATAGATTTAGACAAAGCTGATGGTGAGCTCACCAATCTGTCTGATGTCTCGGTGCCAATGACAACAGCCCTTCTCCCTTCTCTGCCTTGCTGGCTTGAAGAAGTGCCTACTGTGGGTTCCTTCAGTGAAGTCACTCAGTCGTGTCTGACTCTTTGCGGCCCCATGGACTGTAGCCAGCCAGGCTCTTCTGTCCATGGGATTCTCCAGACAAGAATACTGGAGTGGGTTGCCATTTCCTTCTCCAGTGGATCTTCCTAACTCAGGGATCGAGCTGCATTTCAAGTAGACGCTTTATCCTCTGAGCCACCTTGTGGGGCCAAATGAACTGGTTCTAGAAGTGCCAGCAGAATCCAGGTGCTGGAGACAGCAGCAGCCTCTGTGACGAAGAACAATCCTGGGATACTTCTGCTCATGTCATATCGCTGACGCAAGCAGCAAGGCAAGCCAGCAGAGATGAGAAGGTCTCCATCCTTCTCTCACGTGCCAGACTCCCCCACATGTCTCTATAGTCAGGATCTAGCAAAAGCCAATCAGCAAAGGGGCTTGGGAAATCAGCTTTCAGAGTTCCACCCCTCCCACCATCAAGAGCTGAGTGTAGAAAGATGAGTAGGACGTTGAGGGAAAAAAAGAAAACATGCCCAAATGCTGAGAGCCCTGCCCAGCTGCTGTGGAAGACTGTAGGCTGGAAGCTCACCCATAGCACTCCCGATGGCCCCGGTCCCCTCAAGTAAAACCCTGTAGCTGTCGTTTAGTGCCTCAGTCGTATCTGGCTGGTTTTTGACCTCGTGGACTGTAGCCCTCCAGGCTCCCCGTCATGGGATTTTCCAGGCAAGATTACTGGAGTGAGTTGCCATTTCCCCATCTGCGGTATCTTCCTGACTCAAGGACCAAGCCCACTTCTCTGAGTTGGCAGGCAGGATTCTTAACTGCTGAGCAACTAGGGAAACCCACAGAATCCTGCAGACTTTGTGCTGATTTGAGGATCACTCGTCCATCCTGCCGTGGGTTTGGATAATGAGCACCCACTTTACATTTTCTCATAATAAATACAGCACCTTCCCTTTCTTCTGGAGGAAGCAGTCTAAGAGCAAAGAGGACGTTTCCCCCGGGCTCTACCAGAATGCATGGCAACTTTGTTAGAGGAAAAAATATTCCTTCCCATCATGTAGACTGAAGCAAGATAGCTGCCTCAGGTTCTCCATAATGTCTGTGTGCTTAATTTGATTCACTTTCCTTTGCTCATTACGTTACCTAGATAGACACATTTCATCTCCCGTAGCCGGTTTCAAAGTGTGTGCTCTTGGTCACAAATGCATTGGATGAAGTGTGGGTGGAATAACATTACGACTTTGACTGGGGAAGCAGCTCTTTGTGCACTCTAGGCTGGCTGTATGTTGGGAAGGGCTTCATCCTTGTATTCAAAGGACAAATCATCTCTGTGGGTGTGATGCTAATGCAGAGAGCCAAGGGGATCATAGGCTTTTTTTTTTTTTTTTTCTAAAATTCATGGATTTTCTCATAAATGAAGAAAACAATTAAATACCCTTTTTGTGGTTGGTTTTATTTGCTTCTAAAGGGCACATGTTAATGATGTTGTTTTTAAGTCATTTATCATGGACCACTCCAAGGTCAGGACCCCAGAGTGTACTGCCTTCCCTTGGCATTTACTTAGGAACCGCAGTGCCATTTATAGCTGCCATCCATTTACAAAAGTGAAACAAACACACTTGTACATAATTAATAGTAAAAATGAGGTGAAGCATTTAATAAAAAAAAAATGCAGTATGCTCCAACCTGAAATGTTTACTACTTTTTAACGTGAACATACAGATTTTCCTAATTTGAAGTTTAAGCATTTTTTTAAAGAACTTTTCATTTCTATCATTTGATACCAGTCTCGAAAACACTGCCAGTAGCGTTTCTCTAGCAAAGCTAAATATAGTGTGATAGGTCACCCTGACTTATTGTGCTTCCAAGAAGCAAGGTAACATGGGGATGCTGATGGGGGGTGCATTGCTCTCTTCATGCTCGGCTCTGAATTTCTGCTCCTTGGACAGAGGTTTGTTGCTGTTCAGTTGCTGTCCCTGTCCCACTCTTTGAGACGTCATGGACTGCAGCACGCCAGGCTCCTCTGTCCTGCACTATCTCCTGGAGTTTGCTCAAGTTCATGTCCATTGAGTTGGTGATACCATCCAACCATCTCATCCTCTGTCATCCCCTTCTCCTGCTGCCCTTAGTCTTTCCCAGCATCAGGGTCTTTTCCAGTGAGCTGGCTCTTCTCATCAGATAGTCAAAGTACTGGAGGTTCAGCTTCAGCATCAGTCCTTCCAGTGAATATTCAGGACTGATTTCTGCTAGGATGGACTGGTTGGATCTTCTTGCAGTCCAAAGGACTCCCAAGAGTCCTCCAGCACCACAGTTCAGTCCAACTCTCACATCCATACATGACTACTGGAAAAAGTATTCTTGCCTGGAGAATCCAAAGGACAGAGGAGCCTGGCAAGCTACAGTCTGTGGGGTTGCAAAGAGTCGGACATGACTGAAGCGACTTAGCACACACACAGGATAGAAGTCAGTGGTACTTAAACTGGTCCCTTCACCCTGGACTGTGTGCCAGCGCGGGTACAGAGAATGGAGCCTGTGTTGAGATTGCTCTCCGAGGCCCTTGTTCAGACTGACCGACAGGAGTGTGAATGGGTGAAGCTGCAAATGACGGATAAATCAGAGCGTTCCAGCATAATCTCAGATGTTCCAGGGCCAGGGTAGGGCATGGCAAGTTCTGGGTGATCTTTTTATGGGAAAAGTTTATCAGTTCAACTCAATTTTCCCATGTGTTGAGAGAGACTTGACGCAGAGGTCCTCAGACCTTTCTCACAGTCTCTGCCGAATTTCACATTTCCTGTAAGTCACGTGCCCTTGGTGAGGGGAAGCGCGGCAGCGTGCCTGTCTGAGAGACTTTGAACCCTACGTAGCGACAGTGCCAACTAGAGGGCATGCTTGTAACAGGCTGCCGGGAGTCTCCTGAATATAAGTCTTGTTTGAAGTCACATAACTTTCTCGAATAGCCTGATGCAGAGCCATTTACGTGTCAATGTAGAGATTTAAAATCACTCTTCACCATGGATTTTTAAGCCCCGCCTTCTCTCTCTCTTCCTCCTCAAAGGAACATTTTCTTTGCCTGCTTTGTGTTGGTGATTTAAAGTGGTTTTTATGTCATCGTGAATTACTGCTGCTTTCCCTTGGTGATTTACATTTTTGTGTGTTGCTCAGAAATTATCCTGTGCGGTTTGATGAAACACACTCCCTGGGTCTGAAACTGCCTTCTCGCCTGTTAGGTCGCGAGCTCTAGAGCGGACACTGCTCCCCAGCTTCTTGCCGTTCTTCCATGCCCGCCCTCGTGTGCAGAGCAGAAGCCCGTGCCTTGAAGTGCGCCTCTTTGATCTGTGCAGCCTGTGGTCCTGTTATTCCCCCACACTGGCGCACATACCAGGTCTATCGCGCTACTCAGAGCTCCCCTACGTTCCCCACCCAGCACTCCTCCACTGCCGGTGCAGCCTCTCCACAGTGTCATTTCTGTCAGTCAACTGCTGCTCTCTGTTTCCCAGCAGCAGGCTGACTAGGCTGTGAGCACTGTGCAGGGTATTTACTCCGTGGATTTACAGTAACACATGGTCCTTCAGGGTGCACAGCACACACTCAGTCTCCATGTGTAGAATCAAAACACCCATGAACTTGTGAACACACTCTGCGCCGCCCCGCAGCCTGGTAAACAGTGCCAGGTTGGACTGGGTCAGACTGAGAGGGTGCCCCAGAGGGAACCCGTGCGGCGAGGACTCAGGTTCCAGGGACTTGCTGTCTTCTTGCACACGCCTCCGGGATCTCTTGTCTTTCCCAGTAAGATCCTTCCCGCCAGGATCATGATGCAGAAATCGATCCCCAATTGAAAGCCACTTCTGGCAATAAGAGCGTGAGATCAGAAGCACCCCAAGTAGGAATTGTTTTCATGCCGTGATCAATGGATTCCTCACAAGCTTTTCCATGGATTCAATTAAATAAGCCACAGACTAACAGATCCTTATTTGACCGACAGTTTATTAATCAAATTATACTACTTAGAATGGATTAAGACTGTTAAGTCAAGTACATTGGAATACTTGGTGATTATTCTCTCAGTATTATATATCTATTGATATAACTTGTACTCAAGCATAGTATGTCAGTCAGGAAAATTTGCTGAAGGACACATTTCATTTACGGTTCAGGAGGGATTCTAATTTTCCTGAATTCTTCTTTATACTTTTTAAAATATGAGGAGTGTGCAGTGGCCCTGTAAATTGTGAGGTAGTTTTTTAAAGAGACAGGAAGTAAAAATACCTCTTAAATCTCAGTGGCAAAAAGATGCTGTGGAAAGTGTATTTAACACATTAAAAAGATTTTTACTGGAATAAATCTCCTTAGCTACTGCTGTTTATATATGTAGTGCCAAAGGACTTTTGATTTTAACACTGTGAAAACTGGAAATGGGTGTCTTTCTGAGTCCACGTTATCTCATTTCAGAAGCCATCTTCATACTCGTCTCATTACAAGTATCCCTGTATTTCTATCTCTCAACATCTCTCTCAACTAACACTTAGAAAATATTCAGAAATCTCAAATTGTTTATAATGACTAACACGTTAGTTAACAATCCTAAGGTATTTTAAAGACTCAAATATTTAAATACAATAAAGAAACATTTGTAATTGACATTTAGTCATAAATCAAAACTCAGTGTTAAACCGTACACATGTTTTCACACATACACACACACGTAAATAAAATTGATATGTCTCAAATCATATTACACATGCCATCCATATACTATACGCACTCTCCCCCAGTGACTACAGTGTGTATATTCCTTTTTAGATGGAAAATAACTGAACTGATGTGAGGTGCTTAAGAAAATTCCCTTCTCCTCTCTTGTTTAATAGCATAAATTGTGATAAATGGCATCCTGGATCATAATGTTGACTTTACGGGAAAGGAGACATTACCTTCTAATGAAAAATTGGCTGTGAATGAATCATTCATAATTTGCTTGATAATCATTTACACTTGACTGCATTTTATAATGTTGAACAGAATGTAATCATACTTGATGACCTTTAAGCATTCTTTTAAATTGGGTATTTCTAAATGCAGTTTCTGCTCAATAAATACATGATATTTTATATGGGTTAATACCTGGAAATAGTCCAGTACATATGACATAATTTCACCTTCTGCTTTTATAGGAGGATGTCATATTATCATCCTCAAATTAACTAAGCCTGCTAGTATATTTAGCATTTATTTAAAGTCATGAAAACAGTCAGTCAGTTCTTGAGGGACATATACCAAGGAAAGCATAAGTGCAGTGAAGGAGCTACCAGCTATCCTTAAGGTGCGGACAGTTCAGGTGGGACGGACACAGACCCAGAGCAGGCCTCACGCTGTCGTGACGGCAGAGACTTCGATAGGGCACTGTGTTAGGCCCCAAGCCAAGTGAAAGTGAAAGTGCTGGTCACTCGTGTCTGACCAAAGCCCACCAGGCTCCCCTGTCCACGCAATTCTCCAGGCAAGAGTAATGAAGTGGGTGCCATTCCCTTCTCCACGGGACCTTCTCGACCCAAGGATGGAACCCAGGTCTCCTTCATTGGAGACCAAGCGCCACGTGGGAATCCCATTTACCTGCAAAGCATGCCCCATCTGAGATTCTGCATACGCCCACCAAGGGAGCGCAAAGTAAACTCAAACTCCTTCATGGCGGAAAATGGTTCTGCCTGTTTTATATGCAGTGTTTGAATAAGAATCTTCAAAAGTGGCCTGAAAAAAATCAGGGGATTCTTTGTGAAAAGCATTCTAGTAAGTAAGGAGACATGAATACTCTTTAAATTTTCTCTGTTTCATAGTGAATCTCCTCCACAAAATTAGACTGGAATATAATTTTCCACATGAAACAATTTGGTTTAAAAGAATGCTACCACAATATTTAGTCTAACATTGGATATATAAATGGATTTTGAATGTTAAGTGCTATTTGATGGACGCATATACCATTCAAGTTTTCACATCACCTATTCAAATTTTCCAGCATAGAAATATGCTTAGTGTTAGTCCAGTATGATGTAGATCAAAGTATTGAGGGTGTTACATTGAGATAAACAATTTGGATTAAAAATCAGAAAATTGGCTTAGACTCACAGGTCTCTCATAATGTCTTGGCTACTAATGTTGTGAATGACTTTAAAAGCTCATTTTGATTCCCTATGGTTTCTGCTTTCAGACACATTGGAAAGAACTTTGGATACAAACATTTGGCAGTAGATTTTTATTGAGGTTATGAAAGTAAGACTGTGAGGCATCAGTGGAACTGGCTAAAATGTGAAAAATCCAATTGCCCAGATGCTTTGCATACTTAAAAGTGATTTCCTTAATTCAATCAACAGAAACTTATGGTTATTTTTCTTCCTTCTTTCTCTCCCACGAAAATGTTCTCTATTTTTTTTTTAACTGTGAAGCTATTGAAAAGTTGAAGAACTAGTATAAGCACCACATTTCTGCCCCCAAATATGCACATGGACATGAGCTAAATGGCGTGTTTGTAAGAGTGTACATACATACATCATATATATATATATATATATATATATATATATACACACATGCATATTTTATCAATTTATTTGAAATTTGCTGATGTCATACCATTTTTCTTCTAATATTCAGCATGTATTTCTCTAATCTAAGGTCTCACATCTCACATCATTACTATAATATCCACAAAATTTAATAGTGATTTAGTGACACTATTTAATATGCTGCCCATGAGCAGATGACCACACTTGTCCCCCAAGCGCCCCTTATGGCTGTTTTGTTTTCCTCGTCCTGGCTAAGGCAGGGATTGCTCTCGGTTATCTTATCATGTCAGGCCGTCTCATATTCCCTGAGTCTTCAGTGTATTATAACTTTCTGCCATTTCTTGCCTTCCACTACCTGTGCCTGACATTTTAAAACTTCAGGCCAGTTGTCTTTTAGAATGTCCCACAACCTGGACTTGTCCTGAGGTTCTTCCTCGTGATCCTGTCTCGATAAGAGTAAACGGCCAGTTGATGCGGACGGTTCCTAGATGGTGTATAGTCACCTTGCATCTCATCCGCGGGCACATGTCTTATCTTCTGATACTAGTGGTGCTGAGTTTCATCATCTGGGGACATGAAGTCCATCATATATCTCCTTTGTGAAGGCAACCTTTCCCTTGAGTAATTAGCAAATAAAAAGGGGGAGGGAGCTACTTTGAGATCATGTGAATGTCTTATTCCCCAACACGTTTTGAAGGATCCATTGACATTCCTGTTCAAGTCAATGTTGCATTTTGTGACTGGAAGCAGAAAGAGGCTTGATTTTATTTTATTATTTTTCCATTTACTCTTTCCCATCATTCTAGAAAGAAGAAAGTAGCCAGCAGCAGTCTGTTAGAACAGCCTCTGCGTAGTTTTGCTATATGCCCATCAGTCTTTGAAAAGTTCCTGGTTCTCAAGCACAGGGTGTTCCAGGCTCATCTTTGATTTTCTGTGTCCTCGGATGCAGCTGTTAGGTGTTCACGTTACTACAGATGTCTTTGCTTCTCGACTGTTTCAGTAAATAACAATGCACTGGCACATGTGTAAACACGTGTCCTTTCACGAGCTCTTCCAGACGTGCCGATTCAAATCCAGCACCGCAGAATTCTCCATCACCGTTCTCTCTTCAGTTTCCATATCTATCCTCTTCCACAGGAAGAAACCACATTAATGGAGACATCAATATATCATGTCATTTATTTTATTCCATAGTTCACACTGAAAGCTGAGCTCCAAAGAATTTATGCTTTTCAACTGTGTTGTTGGAGAAGACTCTTGAGAGTCCCTTGCACTGCAAGGGAGATCAAACCAGTCCATCCTAAATGAGATCAGTCCTGGGTGTTCATTGGAAGGATTGATGCTGAGGCTGAAACTCCAGTACTTTGGCCACCTGATGTGAAGAGTTGACTCATTAGAAAAGACTCTAATGCTGGGAGGGATTGGAGGCAGAGGAGAAGGGGATGACTGAGGATGAGATGGCTGGATGGCATCACCGACTCAATGCACATGACTTTGGGTGAACTCTGGGAGTTGGTGATGGACAGGGAGGCCTGGAGTGCTGCAGTTCATGGTGTCACAAAGAGTCGGACACAACTGAGCGACTGAACTGAACTGAACTGATAGTTCACATAACTGAGTTACAAAATTACTAAACCCACAGCAATCCTAACCACAAAGTTACGAACAGATTTCAGCATATTGTTAAATAAACCTCAAGGATACATGTTAAGATTTCTAGATTTGCCAAGTGTCTCCCAGTCCATAATCAGCATGTGATGCTGATTGGTTTTGACAGGGGAAAGAATCCTTGATTTCGGTCCAGGATATTGTATAAGCTTCAGGTCTTGAGTAATGTACAATCTAAAATTACAGCAGCGGCACAGAGGAACACAGTTTGACTCATGAACAGCTGAGAAGGCAGTAAATAAGGAAAAAGCAATCGTTCTGTGAGGGCTTTGGGGATATTGCAAAGTGTTTAATGGATGGCGTCTGTAGAGATGGATAAACCTAGCCAAGGCAGCTCTTTGTGCTAATACTTCAAACTATAAATAATAAATAGAGGGGTTCTAATTTTAACTTCTAGTTCTCTCTAAAAGTTAGTAACAACAACCAAACAAGGAAGCAGCGTCTTTGGTGAGTCTAATGGACTTGCCTCCTTCTTTCTCCAGCCTGTAGCTTTCCCTTGGTGTCCAGAGTCGTTGGTTCCCCTGGGACCTTCCAGCCCACATCACTCTCCCCAGGGCCGCCTTGTGGCCTCACTCACTGCGTCTTGTGCCCAACCCTGAATTTCTGCGTGTGCAGGCTTTCCTTGCGTGCTATTGCCAAGGCAGGTCGTGCTTTCTGACAGGTCCTGCTTTCCTGAAGATGGCTTTTCCTTCTGCTTGTGTTTTTTTCGTAGCTTTGCCGTGATGGTAGATGTCTAGTCTTATGCTGGATCAGAGCGTGAAGACGTACTACTCAGCTGTGCCTCAATTTGATTGTTTAATTTAAGTTCACTTGATTTACAGTGTATTGAGTGTACAGCAAAGTGATTTAGTTATACATATATATTTTTTTCAGATTCTTTTCCATTTTAGGCTATGCTAAGATGTTGGATATAATTCCCTGTTCTATGCAGTAGGTCCTGGCGGGCTATCTGTTTTGTTTACGGTAGTGTAGTGCCTGTGTTTGTAAAAGTTCCCTTCGTGCTGAAAAGTGCCCTCCATACCCCCTTGTCACTGCACTAACTATCCTGCCTGGCTGCTTTGGCTTAAATTTAATCTCTTTTATACTCAGAATTGAATTACCTTTTTAATATCACATACATGGTACTTAGCAATGTGCAGACTCCATTATAACTACGCATTTTAAATCCTCTGGTTGGAGTTCCTGCTACATTCTGTCTTACGTTGCTGTTGTTTAATCTGGTTGGTAGAAAACACTGACATTTCATGAAATGTGTGTTGGGCTAAGAAGAGGGTTAACAAACCAGTCTTGGACTTGGAACTTAGATGCTATTGGATTTTAACTTCAAATAAGGTTACAGGAAGATCCCCTGGAGGATATCATGGCAACCCACTCCAATATTCTTGCCTGGAGAATCCCATGGACACAGGAGCCTGGTGGGCTGCACTCTATAGGGTTACAAACAACTGGACACGAGTGAAGTGACTGGGCACGCACAAAGATTATAGACCAGACCTTCTTTGAAAACAGCTGGGCACCGAGAATGGGAAATGTTTACCTGTGGGAAAGTTGGACAGTCCCCTTAGGATCAGGGGTTTGCTGCCTTTAGTAGACAACCACGTCTTCAAAGTTTTGCCAGTAACTTCACACTCAAATGTTACTAAAGGCTGGTTTCTAGCAACAGGAAATAAGAAAATATAAAAGTATTGAATTGAGAGCCCCTTAGAAATATAACGTCAGCTGTTTACCAAGGCTTGTGGCTCTCCCGGTCAGCATTATGCTGTTGATGACTCAGTCATGCTTTTCTCTGTGATATCAGAAATTCCACTGTCCTCTCAACGTTAGCAGTTATTTAAAAAAGTAATCCCTTTGAGGTACAATATTTTATTTTTAAGCAAAGAATCTCCATGCCCACCATAGACTTCGTGTCTGAAATGCTTCTCCAATCCCCAGGTGAAACTTAAATGTGTCACAAAGGGGAAAAGACAGTGATCTCAGGCATGGAGCTATATTGAGAATCTGAGTGCTTTTCCTTCCAGTGAACGTCCATGACGTCAGCACACTGCCCGAATTACAGCTCATGCAGGTCTCCTGTACGATTTGTGCAAAGTTCCAGAAAAAATTAGGTTAGCATGCTGAACTCCTCCTAAGTAAAATGAGGAGATAAATGAGGGACATCTGTCATTAAAAATGTTTTTAAAAATAGATTTTCATGGGATTTAAAGTGTTTAGAGTGTTTCAAACCTTAGTGGAATTAACATTTAAAATCCTTTTAGTTAATACACGATTGCTTACTTTTGTCCAAAAAAAAAAAAAGAAATCTGCCTCTCATGCTTCAGTTCTGTTCCCCAGAGTTAGCCGCTGATAAACATTTTTAAAATATATTTCCTTTGAGGAATATAATCATGAAGGAATTGTGTGTGGACTTCATAGCCTTTACTATGCCTATTTACTCACCATCTTGAATGTGAAACTCAGCAAACTTACTCTGTGCCAAGCCTCTTCTCCTCTCACCCCATTTCTCTTGTTTAGCCCAGCTTCAGCAGTATTAACTGGAATCTTCTAGAGACAGGAGAACCAGCATCGTCTCTGCCTTGTTGGAACTTTCACTGTGTTAAGCCAGATAACAGCCCGTCTTCAGTTATTCGATATAATACTAAAGTGCATTGTTACTTTCAATAACATAATTTAACCTCTGTTTATCCAGCAATCTTGTATAATATCCACCAAGTATTTTCTAGAAGAAGGGAATGTATATGTCTACATTTTTTAATTCTCCCCTTTTTTCCCCTCCTCATAAATTCAGTCAGCCCTGTCTTTATGATTCCATTGACAGGGCTTATAAGGTTGGTATTGTGTTCTCTCACCATAGTGAAGCTTTCCATGTGAGTAGAAAACACTGACATTTCATGAAATGTGTGTTGGGCTAAGAAGAGGGTTAACAAACCAGTCTTGGACTTGGAACTTAGATGCTATTGGATTTTAACTTCAAATAAGGTTACAGGAAGATCCCCTGGAGGATATCATGGCAACCCACTCCAATATTCTTGCCTGGAGAATCCCATGGACACAGGAGCCTGGTGGGCTGCACTCTATAGGGTTACAAACAACTGGACACGAGTGAAGTGACTGGGCACGCACAAAGATTATAGACCAGACCTTCTTTGAAAACAGCTGGGCACCGAGAATGGGAAATGTTTACCTGTGGGAAAGTTGGACAGTCCCCTTAGGATCAGGGGTTTGCTGCCTTTAGTAGACAACCACGTCTTCAAAGTTTTGCCAGTAACTTCACACTCAAATGTTACTAAAGGCTGGTTTCTAGCAACAGGAAATAAGAAAATATAAAAGTATTGAATTGAGAGCCCCTTAGAAATATAACGTCAGCTTTTACCAAGGCTTGTGGCTCTCCCGGTCAGCATTATGCTGTTGATGACTCAGTCATGCTTTTCTCTGTGATATCAGAAATTCCACTGTCCTCTCAACGTTAGCAGTTATTTAAAAAAGTAATCCCTTTGAGGTACAATATTTTATTTTTAAGCAAAGAATCTCCATGCCCACCATAGACTTCGTGTCTGAAATGCTTCTCCAATCCCCAGGTGAAACTTAAATGTGTCACAAAGGGGAAAAGACAGTGATCTCAGGCATGGAGCTATATTGAGAATCTGAGTGCTTTTCCTTCCAGTGAACGTCCATGACGTCAGCACACTGCCCGAATTACAGCTCATGCAGGTCTCCTGTACGATTTGTGCAAAGTTCCAGAAAAAATTAGGTTAGCATGCTGAACTCCTCCTAAGTAAAATGAGGAGATAAATGAGGGACATCTGTCATTAAAAATGTTTTTAAAAATAGATTTTCATGGGATTTAAAGTGTTTAGAGTGTTTCAAACCTTAGTGGAATTAACATTTAAAATCCTTTTAGTTAATACACGATTGCTTACTTTTGTCCAAAAAAAAAAAAAGAAATCTGCCTCTCATGCTTCAGTTCTGTTCCCCAGAGTTAGCCGCTGATAAACATTTTTAAAATATATTTCCTTTGAGGAATATAATCATGAAGGAATTGTGTGTGGACTTCATAGCCTTTACTATGCCTATTTACTCACCATCTTGAGTGTGAAACTCAGCAAACTTACTCTGTGCCAAGCCTCTTCTCCTCTCACCCCATTTCTCTTGTTTAGCCCAGCTTCAACAGTATTAACTGGAATCTTCTAGAGACAGGAGAACCAGCATCGTCTCTGCCTTGTTGGAACTTTCACTGTGTTAAGCCAGATAACAGCCCGTCTTCAGTTATTCGATATAATACTAAAGTGCATTGTTACTTTCAATAACATAATTTAACCTCTGTTTATCCAGCAATCTTGTATAATATCCACCAAGTATTTTCTAGAAGAAGGGAATGTATATGTCTACATTTTTTAATTCTCCCCTTTTTTCCCCTCCTCATAAATTCAGTCAGCCCTGTCTTTATGATTCCATTGACAGGGCTTATAAGGTTGGTATTGTGTTCTCTCACCATAGTGAAGCTTTCCATGTGCTGCCGATGAAGTGAAGAGAAGGGAAGTGATGTTGCTCAGTCGTGTCCAGCTCTTTGCAACCCCATGGACTGTAGCCTACTAGGCTTCTCCGTCCGTGGGATTGTCCAGGCAAGAGTACTGGAGTGGGTTGCCATTTCCTTTCCCAGGGGATCTTCCCGACCCAGCGATCGAACCCAGGTCTCTCGCTTTGTAGGCAGACGCTTTACCCTCTGAGCCACCAGAGGTTGATTAAAAAAAAAAAATCTAAAACAAATAAACCTTAATTACCTTGTACCAACTATGTCATATGATTAGATCCATGAGGACGACATTATATTCTAATTATATTCTCAGCCTGTACCAGCCAATAATGTTCCAAATGTGAAAGTCAATAAAAGACATAAATTACTCAAAAAAAATCTGTCATAGTTTAGATTGTTTTATACTTGATTCATGCCTTTATTTTATTACTTTCTATTTTTCTCAGAGAGGTTGGCTTTCATTTTTCTTATTGATGAAAGTAACATGACTTCATATTGTGATTAAGAACGTTTTGTTATTAATCACAGAATTTGTTGTCATCAAAGGTACTTTCTCCTTGAGGACACTCTTCATGAGCTAATTGGATTCCCTGTTCTAATTCATATCTGTTACTTTCTACAGACTCTTCTGCTAGTTCCGTTGTTTGCTTTGGTTTGGTTTATTTTGTTTTCTCTGTTCCCCACTTTTACGACTTTTAAAAAATGTTTTGCTTTGTGCATCTTTAGGTAATTATTACCTACTCTAATGATTGGTTTTGTGTGTCAACTTCACTAGGCTGAGCGATGCTCAGACAGATGGTAAAGCATTATTTCTGAGTGTGTCTGTGAGGTGTTTCTAGAAAAACTAAGCTTTGAATCAGTGGACTGAGTAAAGAGAATCACCCTCACAAAGCAGGTGTGAGTATCATTCAGCCAGTTGAGGGCAGGAGAAGATGTGTGTCCCAGCTCAGAGAGTGAGGAGATCTGCCCTTTCTCTACTAATTAGAAGAACTGTGTTGCTTCTCAATTTAGCTTCCATTTAAAACACAAGCAAAACTTTGTTTTTATTCCTCTCTCTTCATCTTTTTCCTCTGAGTTTTGGAAATTTTCATAACTTTATCTCTGAGATCCTTATCCCTGGCAGAATGGAAATGGACCAGCAACACCAGTGTCACCTGGGAGCTTGTCAAAATTCAGTCTCAGATTCCACCCCAGGCCCACTGTCTAAAACTCTGCATTTTAACCACAGTCCTGGTCATTCACATGCACATCAGAGTTTGAGAAGCACTGGTCCGTCCCTTGACTCATTTACTCTATTGAACAATTCTTTTATTAATATAGCTATTTCCATTGTATGTTTAATTTCCAGGAACTTTTTCTCTAATTGCTTTCTTTGCACCCCACTAATCTTTGTAATGATTTATCCTTTATTGCTAAGTATGAAAATCACTTTTTTTTTTAAATTTTGTTCTTGCTGTTGTTTTTCATTCTATCAGTTGTGTCCAACTCTTTGCAGATCCATGGGCTGCAGTACTGCAGGCTTCCCTGTCCTTCTTTGTCTCCCGGAGCTTGCTCAGACTCATGCCCCTTGAGTCAGTGATGCCATCCCACCATCTCATCCTCTGCCACCCCTTCTCCTCCTGCCTTCAGTCTTTCCCAGCATCAGGGTCTTTCCGAGTGAGTCAGCTCTTCACATCAGGTGGCCAAAGTATTGGAGATTCAGCTTCAGTATCAGTCCTTCCAATGAATATTCAGGGTTGATTTCCTTTAGAATTGATTGGTTTGATCTCCTGGCAGTACAAGCGACTCTCCGGAGTCTTCTCCAACACCACGTTTCAGAAGCATCAGTTCTTCAGCTCCCAGCCTTCTTTTGGTCCAACTTTCACATCTGGACATGACTACTGGAAAAACCATAGCTTTGACTATACAGACCTTTGTCTGCAAATGTAACGTCTCTGCTTTTTAATATGCTGTCTAGGTTTGTATATAGACCTGTAGCAGAATCTTAAATCGACATTGTAAGGGTGGCAATGGAGAAAGACTAGCCCGCTGTTATCCTAGGAGGATTTCTTTGGTTTCACATTTGGGTGGCTGCCCTAGCTGCTGTGGGCTCTCTCCTGATGCTGAGGTGCTGAGGTCTGCCTTACACTGCTGAAGGGACTAAGAAAGAACGTGAAGAAAGAGAAACAGAAAACTGTAGGTTTAGCTGAGTCAAGAGAGTAAGCTGCCTGCAAGAGCTTTTCAAGCTTTGTGGTGTGCTCTATGTTCAAGGCTACACACAGCTCCCTGTTTACCTGTTATCAACTAAAAGTGTATTTGGAGGAAAGCTAGTGCCCTGGTGAATCTAGAAATTGGCTAGATATGGAAGCCGCTGGACGACGGAAGATTGCCTTGGGTACATTTCAGCATATCAAACGAAGGGAGAAAACATCTCTCAGTTACTCCTATTTAAAATGTTGTATACCGCTATCTATCTGAGAGAAATGTCCAAATGTCACCCTAATCTTACATAGACTAATCTTCCTTCTGCTCTTTGCTGCCATGAATTAAGAAGCCAGCAAGACAGGAAATGAAATCTATAATGAACTAGTGGTAAATTTGTTATCTGCCGAAGATACAGGGAAGTTTTCCCTTCTCTCCTCATTAATCAGAAGCAAGTAACACAGAAAAATATAAAAATAAACTTCCCCAAAACTTGAGCTGCTGGCTTATGTAGAGGCTGCCAGTGCTATAATTGAGAGGGCTGACAACGTGTAAATAAGTAGTTTTCTATGTAGACAACGCTGTTTAAACATGTATTTCCATAGTGACATCCAACAGAGATATGGTAAAATAATAGAAGTCAAATCTGATTCTAAGGAATATAATGTGAGAAGCACAAAGCAGGCAAATGTAATGTGTGCTATGCTATTTTTGCTAAACAGATCATTGGTGTGGCTTCATATCCAAGGCCCACCCATCTGCTCTTAGCCCCTGCATCATCTGCCCGTGGCAAACAAGTTGTTTATCCTGAGAAGGATGTGTGTTTTGAAGTCTTTATCTGGCGCTCATATGATTACTATTTCCTTTAATATTAAAAGGACCCTCCTTATTTTATGGCCTTGCTAAGTTTGTTCTTTCAACACCGGGATTGTGACATTGGTTTTAGTCAAAAATATTAGTGCTGAACATAAAGTGGTTATATATCTTCAACATATGGTGTGAATCTTGATTTATATTTCTCTCTTTAATCTAGAAATCTCATTAAAGCAAGCAGAAATAAATTACATCTAGCTAAATTTGAGAAGGTGTCTTCTCCAGTACTCTGGGGGTCTTCCTGACCCAGGGATTAAACCCAAGTCTCCTGCATCTCTTGCATTGGCAGGCAGATTCTTTACCACTGAGTCCCATGGGAAGGTTATTTTGTTACCATTAGTTTTTATTGTTTGCCTATAAGCAAATTTATACAAGTTCCGAACTACTATTTTGATAACTGTCATTTCAGTCGAGGTATTTGCAATAGGAATTAATTGGATTAGTAATGAATAAAATTATTAGATAAATAATTTTTGTACTTAATGAATAAAAATATTTTTAATTTTTTATGTACAAACAAGATTTGTACTTAACTCTGGACCCTTCATTGTCATTTTATATTGGACGCACAGTTTTTTTCCTTTCCTTTCTGAACACTTCACAGACAGAATGAATGCTCGGTAGACATTTGTGCTGGGGACGGAGGGGGAAGCCACGTGGCTCAGAGCAGACGTTTGGGGCCCAAACAAGCGAGGAGGCACGGGAGTAGCCATGGACGTCCCGGGGAGGCTTGCAGCCTGACCAAGGGGACAGTGCGTCTGCAGCCTGGCTCCGCAGTGACCGGATGCAGGACCCCGTGGAGGTGGGCCAGGCGTCTCCGTTGAGTGTGGCGGGGATTAGCCTCCGGTGGGAGTCGAGAGCCCAGCAGGTTGAGAAGTTCTGTTGTGAGGGGGAGCCAGTTATCCTGTGAAGGCAGAGCCTGAGCAGCGTGAGGGGCGGCCTGGCGGACGGTGTCAGAGTCCAAGTGGCGAAAGGGCTTCTGGCTGCAGGCTGGGCGACCGTAGCAAAGAGAGGAGCTGGGCAGGTGAGCAGACACTTGAAGGAGGAGGTTCCTGTCCATCTGAGAGCAGAGTTCCAAAAAGGGTACGGAAACACAAAGAACACGTAAAGAAGCTGCGTTGGAATTTGATTTATTGGTGCGAATTCATAATGCTAATATGAAGAGATGTAGAAATAGAGTTCAAATTGCTGTTGAAGTATGTATATATGCGTGTGTGTGTGTGTGTGTGTGTGTCTGCGTGTGTGTAACGCATCTATTCCCTAGCTCAGTGTGTGTGTGTGTGTATGTGTGTGTGTGTGTGTTGCGCGTGTTGTGCATCTATTTCCTAGCTCAGTGTGTGTGTGTGTGT
>SJYC01004031.1:0-35234 GCA_006408675.1 Madoqua kirkii | reverse complement strand
CTCAATTTGAATTTTATATAATACACATATGATTCTGACATAGATAAAATTCCCTGCCAGCTGATCTGGAGGAAAAAAAGTAAATAAGTTAGTCACAATCACTTAGAAAAGCATTGCAGTTGATTTTTTTTTTTCCGAACTATGCACCAGGATAATTGTCATAATATATTATTATAAATGGTATACTCGAACTGCAATTTGAAGTTACGATGCCTCCATTATTTTCATAATAAATGTTGCTTTTTCTCATTATAAGAACATAATGCGGGCTGAAAAAAATAGCTTTCATGTAAAGTAAAGGCTAAAACTTAGGTTTAATCAAACCACTTGGAGAAGATCACTGTTGGCATTGGGAATGTGCTTTCTTCTAGATGGTTTTCAAGCTGTACATGTGTGTCTGCACAGGAACACACACTTTTTTTGTAATGAACTCATATCTTATGTATTATTTTGTAATCTGTATCTTTTATATTCTATACTGTACTCATTTTCCTATCAACAGATAAAAGTCTACGTAACTGTTTAATGACTGGTGCTATTCTGTTCTGTTTAGTGGTCCCCCTCCGGTGAATGGTTAAGCGGCTCTGCGTTGCGTGATCTCTCTCGCGCACATCTCTGAGCACGTGTCCGGCCACACCGTTTTACTTCTGTGCCTCTGACTGCGCTCGGTCTCTGTTGCCGCACAGGCTTTTCTCCAGCTCTCGTGAGTTGGGGCTGCTCTCTAGCCGCAGTGCGTGGGCTTCTCACTGTGGCGTCTTCCTTTGTTGCGGAGCAAGAATCTAGGGTGCACAGGCCCCAGTAGCTGCAGCGGCGTTTGTGGCTCGCAGGCTCTAGAGCACAGGCGCGGCAGCTGTGGTTCACAGGCCCAGCGTCTCTGAGGCTTGTGGGATCTTCTCGTGACAGGGATCAAACCCCTGGCTCTGCACTGGCAGGTGGACTCTGCCCCACTGAGCCACCAGGAAATCCTTGGTCACATTTGCAGAATATAATTTTAGAAGAAGAGTTGCAAGGTCAAAAGCATTTTGTGTGTAGAGTGTTATGATGCTTAATTCCAATAGGGCCTCAGGAAAGTACACACCTGTTTTCACTCTCCCTAAAACTTACCCCCTCCAGTATGCTGCTGCTGGTGTCAGGCTCTAGAGCACAGGCGCGGCAGCTGTGGTTCACAGGCCCAGCGTCTCTGAGGCTTGTGGGATCTTCTCGTGACAGGGATCAAACCCCTGGCTCTGCACTGGCAGGTGGACTCTGCCCCACTGAGCCACCAGGAAATCCTTGGTCACATTTGAAGAATATAATTTTAGAAGAAGAGTTGCAAGGTCAAAAGCATTTTGCGTGTAGAGTGTTATGATGCTTAATTCCAATAGGGCCTCAGGAAAGTACACACCTGTTTTCACTCTCCCTGAAACTTACCCCCTCCAGTATGC
This sequence comes from Madoqua kirkii, assembly GCA_006408675.1. NCBI lineage: Eukaryota > Metazoa > Chordata > Mammalia > Artiodactyla > Bovidae > Madoqua > Madoqua kirkii. The sequence continues at coordinate 33,810 of SJYC01004031.1, read as the reverse complement.
TGCTGCTGGTGCTAAGTCGTTTCACTCGTGTCCGAGTCTGTGCAACCCCATAGATGGCAGCCCACCAGGCTCCCCCATTCCTGGGATTCTCCAGGCAAGAATACTGGAGTGGGTTGCCATTTCCTTCTCCAATGCATGAAAGTGAAAAGTGAAAGGGAAGTCGCTCAATCATGTCCGACTCTTCACAACCCCATGGACTGTAGCCCACCAGGCTCTTCCATCCAAGGATTTTCCAGGCAAGAGTACTGGAGTGGGGTGCCACTGCCTTCTCTGCCATTCCAGTATACTTGCCTGGAAAACCCCACGGACAGACTTATGACTTAATGACTAAACCCAACAAACCTATCAGAACACAGTTCATTCATTTTACTTATTATCAGTATTTTCAGTGGAACACTGTATCTCATGTTAAATTACCTGTTCCCAGTTACTAGGAAGCATGAGTAGGTTTCCATTATTTCCTGCTCATTATTGTGGCTATTTCCTTTCCTTATAAGGCCCCATTTCTAATAGTAACCCTTTATCATATATATTGCAAATATTTTTTGCCAGTAAGTAATTTAACCTGAAAGTTTTTATATGGTGTTTTAGCACTATTTAAGCCAGTTAACGATGATGTGCTTAACTCATATAGCACTTAAGGAGTTAAATGCTTGTCTTCTTTGTAGTATTAAGTCTTTGCAGTCATTCTTAGTAGAATCTCCTTGACATGCAAGATCATTATAGATTTTTACTGAAAATTTTTTCCTAGTTTTTTTATTTCCAAATCTTTCTTTTTAAAATATTTGATAAATGTACATTTAATGTTAGTGTGAAGGATTCTATATGAATCTAATTTTACTTATTTCTACTCCCCAAAACTAACTCTGGGGTCTTATCTCTAGAGTCTGTCCTGCTCCATTAACCTGTCTTTGTGCCTCCTGCATAGTTTTGATTCCTGTAACATACAACATATTAGAACATAAAGTCTGAAAATAAATTTTATGAACTTGTTTTCAATATATAAGTTCAGCATGTCATCCCAGAGAAATCACGAGAGAATATTATCTAAACATAGATCATATGTGGCAATGTGTATCTTGTTTTTGAGCTCTGAGCTGTTTCCAGAAAAGCTAACACTCCCCCAAATTAACTCTGTAGAATTTTGTTGGATACATAGTACAAGCTTTTGGCTAGTATTTCTGGTTGACCAACAGTTCCAACCAACCATACATACATATGGGCTTCCCTGGTGGCTCAACTGGTAAAGAATCTGCCTGCAGTGCAAGAGACCTGGGTTTGATCCCTGGTTTGGGAAGATCCCCTGGAGAAGGGAATGCAACCCACTCCAGTATTCTGGCCTAGACAATTCCATGGGATCGCAAAGAGTTGTACACAACTGAGCGACTTTCCCTTCTCTCTCTCTCTCTCTGTCTATATATATATATGATTAACATTTCATGGGATAATATATACTTGTCAAGTTCTTTCTTTTATTTGCCAAACTAGAGTACTCAATAAAGTTATGTGGAAGAGTACTATTCTCTAAATCACAGATATTCAGCATTTTTCAACTTGAATAAAATTTGTTAAGTCAGTTATCTTACAGTAAGCTTTTAAAAATTATTTCTATTTGGTTTGTTTCTATTACTTTTTAGGGAAGCTAGGTATTAATAAAACTAGCACCCCAGTACTCTTTATCATTTTGTTTTTCTAAATCTAACGTCCCATTCTGTCCATCTTTCAAGTGCATGAGTGTGTGCTAAGTCGCTCGGTCATGTCCAACTCTCTGCGACCCCATGTACTATAGCGCACCAAGCTTCTCTGTCCATGAGATTTCCCAGGCAAGAATACTGCAGTGGGTTGCCATTTCCTTCTTTGGGGGCTTCCCAACTGAGGGATCAAACTCAAGTCTCTAGCATTTCCTGCATTGGCAGGTAGATACTTTATTACTGAGGCAACTGGGAAGCCCCATCTTTCAGGTATTACCATGTAATTTTCTTAAGTAGTATGGAATTTCCAAAAACGCAGACAAGCAGGAAGGAAAAGAATAATTTACATGAACTATCCTTGTTTTTATCTTCTCTACCTATTTTGGCTTGATTAATAAAGCAGCAGAATATAGCCTTAAAAGCCCTGGAACAAGAAAGACCTAGATTTAAGACGCTAGTTGTAAGCAAGCATTGCTAGTTGTATGACCTTGAACACAGTTTTTTCTTTTTTTAAAATCCTTTTTAAAATTATTGAGTTATAGCTGATTTGTTGTTATCATTTAGTTGCTAAGTCATGTCTGATTCTTTTGCAGCCCCATGGACTGCAGCCCACCAGGCTGAATACTGGAGTAAATTGCCATTTTCTTCTACATGATTGAGCTTAAAAGCATTTATATAGCAAAGAAATCCATGAAAAAGACAACCTACTGAATGAGAGAAAGTATGTGCAAATGATATAAGGAGTTAGTATCCAAAATATATAAATAGCACATACAGATTGATATAGTTCTTTTTTCAGCATAGGAAGTGATAACAATTGCTGCCATAAGGGTTGTTTTGAGGTGATAGATATACATAAATAGCAATTACCGCAGGACCAATACTTAACAGGCACTCCCTAAGTTTCACCTATTATCTATTATGAGGCAAATCTAATGACAGTCCAAGAAAGGCTACTATTATGTAAAACTTTAAAAAATATAGTATGCTTGTTGATATCCTCTATTTTTCAAAATTCTTAAACAATATAATACTATATTGTCAAACATTATTTGTGCTATATTGTAACAATTAATTTAAAAGATCTCAAATATCCAAGGCACTCTTGATAAGGAACAGAATTGGAGGTATCTTACTCCCTGACTTCAAAAGTATAGTTTCCAAAGCAGTGTGGTAATGGCACAAAAATTGATACACAGATCAATGGAACAGAATAGGGAGCCCAGAAATTAACCCATGCACTTACAGTCAGTTAATCTCCAACAAAGGAGACACAAGTATACAATGAGGAGAAAGTCCCTTCAATAACCAGGTCTCAGAAAACTGGACATTTCTAGGTAAATGAATGATATTAGAACATTTTCTCATCTGATATACAAAAATATACTCAAAATGGATTGGATACCTAAATGTAAGACTGCAGGCCTTGAAACCTCTAGAAGAGTAACGCCAACAGTCTCTATACGGCATAATACGTGAGATTAGAGTCAAAAGAAAGATCTTATTTATGTGGACCATACTGACTCATGCATTCAACAAATACTCATGAAGTAGTTAGGCATAATTCTAGATTATAGAAATAAGGAGGTAAACAAAAATAGAAGGAAACTATGCAAGGTTCTATGCAGTCCAGTGGGTGAAGAGCACGATTTCAGCTGATAGTAACTGATAGAGGTTTCCCAAACCCATGAACTTATTTTCTGATAAATTGTTAACAGGGAAGCACTTCTAAGACAATGTTAATCAATTTTAGAAAATCTACTCTGAACAAAAAGAGAACCTGTGAGAATGATCAGTACTCAAAATCTGACTTTCCGTTTCCCTTCCCCCATATACTGCTTGTAAGGTGAAGTGTTGGGGCTAGATAATCGTCCAGGTTCCTGCAAACTTTAAATGTCAGTGACCTTTATCTGTCTGTAAAGAAGAAAATAACATATCAGTAAGGAGATAGCTAAGATACAGAAATAAAAAACAAAGTATACATGTCAATTGCAGATTATAAATTATAACATTCTGCCAATGTCTAGTCAAGGCTATGGTTTTTCCAGCGGTCATGTATGGATGTGAGAGTTGGACTGTGAAGAAGGCTGAACACCAAAGAATTGATGCTTTTGAACTGTGGTGTTGGAGAAGACTCTGACTGCAAGGAGATCCAGCCAGTCCATTCTAAAGGAGATCAGTCCTAGGTGTTCATTGGAAGGACTGATGCTAAAGCTGAAACTCCAATACTTTGGCCACCTCATGCGAAGAGTTGGCTGATTGGAAAAGACTCTGCTGCTGGGAGGGATTGGGGGCAGGAGGAGAAGGGGATGACAGAGGATGAGATGGCTGGATGGCATCACCGACTCGATGGATGTGAGTTTGAGTGAACTCCAGGAGTTGGTGATGGACAGGGAGGCCTGGCGTGCTGCAGTTCATGGGGTTGCAAAGAGTCGGACACGACTGAGTGACTGAAGTGAACTGAACTGAACTTAGCCAGTGTTTTACATTCCTTTGTAGCACATCTAGTCTATTTTAAAAGATTTAATACAGTTAACAATTATTTACATGAAGTGAAAATGTTCTTTTCCAATTTCCTGTTGTCCTTTGACATTTTTAACTGAAGATATTTTTTTCTTTTCTTTTTTTTTAAATTTTATGTTTACTTTATTCTACTTTACAATACTGTATTGGTTTTGCCATACATTGACATGAATCAGCCACTGGTGTTTTACATGAAGAAAAATGCTTCAGAAGGAGGAAAGCAGGTTAGATTTCAGAACTGTTAACCTGTTGCCCTAGACCCTGGTGTGCTCAGGTGCGAGCTGCGGTCTGCACCCGTCTCACTCATTGTCTTCTTAAGGCATTGAGAAAAGTGATGACGGGCAGATAGTGATAGCAAATGGGATAGGCGATCCAGGAGTCAGTGTCTAGAAAGAAAGAATCCGAGAAATTAAGCAAGAGTTTCTGTAAGCCAAGAATCAACAAGTGGGTCGGGCTAAGGAAAAGCTAGGAGCTCAGAGAAACTGGGTGAAGCTTCTTTTATATTACAATGAAAATCAGGAATATCACAGGCACATCATGGAGAGGTCTCCCTACATGTCCCAAGCATTGAGCTTGTTTCAAAGGAAGAAAGGTGAAAATTCTCTGGAATGTTCAGAGAGAGCCAAATAATATGTATTAGAGCTGTTTGATATGAAGGTGACCTAGAAGCAGGCAACCCCCTTCACACTTGGCAGAGAGCTCAGAAAGTCTACTTGCATGTCTGCAACTGGAGGCTGGCGCACAGGGAGACGCTGAGTCGTCCTGGCCAGAGCGTGTTCTGGAAGGATGCTGGTGTAACAAGGGAGGCTTACGGCAGATATAGGACATGCCTGGTACCCTGAAGAACGGGGAGGAACACTTGTCCGTGTTGAAGGGCAAAGGGAAGCCTTGATTCCAGGAAAGATGGGACTTCAGTAAAGGGGTACAGATGAGAATTAGTGTGCCCTGCAACAGCACCAGTCAGACTGGCCTCTGAGAGCAAGAGGAAGACATGAATAATAGCAGCTCCTGAGATGTTTCCCGTAATTGGGACTGTTTTATGTGCAGAGCACACCCAGTTCCCAGCAGTGATCTCTTAAATGGAGATGCACCGACCGGAAGCATTTCCTAATGTAGAGGCGAGATCATTTGTCAAAGGGTGGGAAGGAAAAGCTATTGGTATAAGGGGAATAGAAAAGACTTCAGACAGCTGTTCTGGGAGAGTTCCAGGAATTTGGGGACAGTATGCAACAGAAAGGGTGTGGGCTGCTGGATCGGCTATGCCTAGGCTCCAGGTCAGTGAGCCTGGGCTGGCCCTGGACTCGGTTCTGTACGTCTGCCTGTGAAGCTTGATGGTCTGATCTGAGGATCAAGCTGGGAATAGACTAGGGACATTGTGGGGTGGGGACAGGGTGGGTGGGAGCCGGTGGAGCAGTAAATCCAGGTCTGGTGTGAGGCCGACCTCGGGGACCCTACAGGTGAGGAAACCCAGCTTTGCAGGAATCTGGCAAACGGTCACACTGCTTTTGTCTTTACAGAGTTCACTGATGTTGAATTTTCCTCCCTTAACATTCACAGCTGCCTTGCCTGAGACAGCCAGACAGTGATAGTGTCTCAGCCTTCAGGCCAGCCCCCACACTAATCTGATCCCTCCAGAAAGAGCAATTGGACTAGCATCTGCAGCTTCTACAAATTATTGAGATGATATAATTGAGATGACACATTTTTAGGTTATGGTATGTACTAGCAAATTTAAGTTTAGTCTCTCAGTCGTGTCCGACTCTGAGACCCCATGGACCATAGCCTGCCAGGCTCCTCTGTCCACAGGACTTTCTCAGGCAAGAATACTGGAGTGTTGCCATTTCCTTCTCCAGGGGAATCTTTTCAACCGGGGGATTGAACTTGGCTCTCCTGTGTTCCAGGCAGATTCTTTACTGCAGATGGTAAATGCCTGCAAAACAGGAGACCTCAGTGTGCTCCAGGGGTCTGGAAGATCCCCTGGAGAAGGAAATGGCAACCTGCTCCCCGATTCTTGCCTGAGAGAAGTCCCAAGGACACAGGACCCTGGTGGGCTGCAGTCCCTGTGGTCCCAAAGAGCCAGACATGACTGAGCGCTAGCACTCACTTTCATGTATTAGTAAGGAGTTACTCACATTATCCAAGTCAAAACATGGGGCTTCCCTCTAGCTTAGTCGGTAAAGAATCTGCCTGCAGTACAGGAGACCCAGGTTCAATCCCTGGTTCAGGAAGATGCCCTAGAGAAGGAAATGGCAAACCACTCCAGTATTTCTGCCTAGAAAACCCCATGGACAGAGGAGCCTGGCAGCCTACAGTCCATGGGATCACAAGAGTCAGAGATGACTTAGCAACTAAACCACCAAGTCAAAAAATAAATGCCTTCCAATATAACCCTGGACAATTAAAGTGCAAATATGATATGGCATCCAGTGGGACCAAAATGCGTACTGGCCCGCGTCAAGTCTGAGAATAAACGGTGACCTGGAAGCCCAGCTGCAAAGGAGCCCATCCCCAGAAGCAGCTTGTCCTGAGAGCGCAGTCCCCTGTCCTTGATGAACAGCGCCTGGGGCCCCGGAGCTGACACTGACAGAGAGCCCGGTGTGCACACACGTGCGCAAGTCCAACACGGCAGCTCTTCCTCGGGTTCTCCACCCGTACGGGTCCGGTCACCTCTTGTGGGAGAAGCCAGGACGCCAAGCCTTACCTTCGGGGGCCCACCTCGCCAAGTGAGCTGGAGACAAAATACAACCTGAGGGAAAGAGCTTCCCTGGAAAGTTTAAAATGTCAGACCCAGGGACTCAGTTTCCACATGGGGTTCTGGGGTGGGGCAGGGCGAGGGCAGTGGCATGGAGAGGGATCCCCGCGTGATTCTGAAGCTCTCCTGTCCTGATATCAGCAGACAGGCACGGAACTGGTGTGCCAGGGTTCTGATTGTCTTTGGGTAGGAATGCAGTCCTTTTGATGGTTGGTGACAAAATTACAGCAGCAGAAGTCTGTTCCAGCTGAACCTCTGGCCTGTTTTGTCCTGTCATTCTAAAGCATTGCTGAAAACATCACGTATTGTTTCTGGAGCTCTCCCCAGAAACAATTGAACGTGCTGTCAAATCACCACCTTTTCTCCAGTCTCCACATCTCTCCCACCGTGGTCTTTTCCCAGCCAGCTTCCCCGGTCACTGTCCCCTGTCCACTGTCACCCTGAAGCCAGTAAAGGATCCTTCCTCCTGACTTTGGTGGAGCCCGTCTTGTGTAGACAGCAGTGCCCGGATCAAGGATGCCCGCTCCTGGACCCCTGAGCTGATGCCCCAGGGGCAAGAGTGAGGAACTCTGCCTGGCATCAGGAGAGCCTGCCTTTAGCCTGGCGCTGCGTGTGATGCCAGGGCCTAGAGCCGAATGCCTGTGCAACCAGCCCTCAGGGCCTGTCCAAGGAAGCAGCTTCTTCACTTTTCTCTCCTCTGCCTTCTTTCACAAGAGATGCTTTCCATGCTCAGAAGTTTCCATGAGATCTCCACAGGAATGCACAGCATCTTCCTGAAGAAAGATGTAACCTGCCAACATGCACCCTGTAGGTTGACTTGGTCCAGAGTGCCCAAAGCTCTCCATTTCAGAGCAGGGACCCTGCTTTCATCACATTTTAAGCCAGATGTCCACTTGAGATGGTTTACTCAAAACCTCAGAACACTCTCTCTAAAGACGAATGGAAATTTCCACCTTGTGACACTGATTGCAGTTTTTAAGTGGCAGCTGTTCTAGCTCCCTTCCATCTGCAAGGTTAGAACACGGACACACACATACTCACACACTTTAGAGCTGTGTGTTCGATAAAACGCATCAATGAAGATCTGTCCTTAACACCCGGCTCTTCTATAAAAGCAGGTCTGGAGCCTTGCACAGTCCTCCTGGGAAGAGTAACACCACTGTGTTTCTGATCACTTTCATTTCGGTTCTTGGGAATCTGGGTCAGAGGAGTTATTCAGAGGGATGATGGTTTGTTCTTTTTCTCCACTAATATGATAAATTATAGATAAATACAAGTATTTAGTATGTATAAAAATCACAGAGTGTGAATATTCATTGGAAAGACTGATGCTGAAGCTGAAACTCCAGTACTCTGCCCACATGGAGTCAGAAGAACTGACTCATTGGAAAAGACCCTGATGCTGGGAAGGATGGAAGGCAGGAGGAGAAGGGGACGACAGAGGATGAGATGGTTGGATGGCCTCACGGACTCAGTGGACGTGGGTTTGAGTGGACTCTGGGAGTTGGCGATGCACAGGGAGGCCTGTCGTGGTGCAGTCCATGGGGTCGCCAAGACTCGGACATGGCTGAGCGACTGAACTGAACTGATACAAATCACACAGCAAGTTAATGTATTTCATCTCTTTTTCCATATTTTCTTCCCTTTTGCCTCCTCTCTGTTTCTTTCTGCCACAATCATTCATTAAGCATCTACATCAGGAGCTATGCTAAGGTCTAAGAAACAGAAGTAAACACGTCACATTTTCCTCTCTCAAGCTACTGTCTTGGGAGGAAGTAAGGCTTGTAAAAAATATTATGGAGTATAAGAATACACAGTGTAGTATAAGATATATTGCAAACCCCAAGGTGGGAATGATTAACTTTACCCGAGGTCAGAAACGCTTAACAGAAGAAGTGACATGAACTGACTCTTGGAGAAATTGCCTGTATCTCTTTTTCTTTTGTTATTGACACAGTGGAAGGTGTTCCTTTTGTCTTCTACTCATGCCTGAGGACCACTTTATTTATAAGAATGTATAGAGGTTTGTCATGCCAGTAGGAAGTAACTGAAAATAAGTGGAAGGGAGAACAATTTTCTGGCAGGAAAAATAACCAGGAGGGCCTTAAAGATGGTTACTTCCTGTGGACGTTGCAGAGCATCAACTTAGGATGTTCTGTGATTGTAAACGTTAAACCATATCTAAATTAATGCAGTAGGTAAGTTATATCCAGAAGGAGAAGGAAATGGCAACCCACTCCAGTATTCTTGCCTGGAGAATCCCATGGGCGGAGGAGCCTGGTGGGTTACAGTCCACGGGGTCGCAAAGAGTCGAACACGACTTCACTTTCACTTTCACTTAAGTTATATACAGTTTATATTATCTGAACGCACAGGAACCTTGAAGTCACATTAAATGAAGAGACTACAAATGTAGTCAGTGTACTGACATAAAAGGATTAATATTAAGATTCACAACTGGCTGGAATGGGGTGGGGAGCGTGGGCTAAGAATGAGGGCTCTGAAGTTAGAAGTGCACAGCTGAATCCCGGCTGTGACTAGGGGCAAAATCGTTTACCTGTTATTCTTTTCTCATCTATAAATAGCAATTCAAAATGGTGGTTTATAGGTTTGTTATAAAGATTATACAAGAAAATACGTGAAGTACGATCTCTTACCCACAGGAAACAGTTGCTCACTACTAACCATCACTGTCATCATTGTTACATGGAAAGGAAGCTATTAGCAGTAGCTGTTAGCACCTCCGGCAACTTAATCCTGGTTTCAGCCACACATAAATCACTGGCTTTTCACGTGATCTGACACTTACCAAGATTCCTAGAATGTGCATAGTTGGCAGACATATAGCAGGAGGATTTCTTTATATCATTGCTATTCAACTTACCTTGAAAAATAGTCATTTACCCAAAAAATTGAGAAAGAAATGAGCAGATAAGTATGCAATGACACGACCATTATGAAGCTTCACTTTCCTCAAGGAAAATATTTTTCTAAGTAATATTGCTTCAGAGCCTTATGGTTAAAACTCTTCTAGAATATTTACAGCAAAAATTCCCTCAGGAAATTTAAGGCAGGTGAAGGTTAACATGTCTTAAAGCATGAAGAGCCTTCCAGATGGCCTATACATGGTCAGCAGGACGTATGTTTGCACACGGCCAAGGCAAAGTTAAGTACCTGAATCCTGGTTCCTTCCAGCAGACTTTATGCAGAACTGAAATGGCTTCATTTGCCTGGACTTAACAAACAGGAAACAAATAATTGCAGTATCCCCGAAAATACCACATTTGTGCCTCTGCATCCGAAGGAAAGCAGATAGCTTCTCAGTTGTCACGTGTACATGCAGATTCAGGAGCAAGTCAGGCCCAGAGCTCTGTCCACGCGAGAAGAGGGAGCAAGACCCCATGAAGTTCCAGCGGCCTTGTGTATTTCACAGCAGCTCCCCGGGAAACAAGCGCGGCAGGAGCTCAGACCTCTCGCCTCTCAGCCTGTTGAATGATTCTGAATCCGGCTATGCTGATGAGCAATTTTCTTGGGGAAGAAATATGATCCCACGTCTGCCTCAGAAAGACAGTGTTGACACCTGCCAAACACAGGAAAGCAGTCGACGGCATCCTGGTTCCCTCAGCCGCCTGGCCCCGAGTCTGACCATTTGCTCCTATGTTATAAGGCTGCAGGTACATCACAGGGGTCACTAAGATCTCCCTAAACATCTGACAGCAATGGAAAGGATCAGCAACAGAAGGAAGCAACTAAACTGAAGGAATGAGTTGGATGTAGCTCATAGAGAGATGACCCTGAGATGAAGGTCACTCCTATGCTACACAGGAAGGAGAGAATCAACTAATTTTGCAGATTTGATGGTGAAATGAGAGTATTCTTGTCTTCTTAAAAGATTTATGCATAATATCTAAGAAGTAAATATGGGGCTTCCCAGGTGGCATTAGTGGTGAAGAATCTGCCTTCCAGTGCAGGAGACAGAGAGATCCCCATTCGATCATGAAGTCAGGAAGATCCCCTGGGGCAGGAGATATCAACTCACTCCTGTATTCTTGCCTGAAAAAGTCCACGGACAGAGGAGCCTGGCAGGTCCCAGTCCATGGGGACACAAAGACTCAGACAAGACTGAACACAATAAGTAAAGATACATATATATATAGATAGATACACCCATAATATAGAGAAATATACAGATAAATCATAAAAATAAAATATGTGATAAATGTATTTCACAGATTAGAAATAAAGCTTTCAATGAATGCATAAGTGAAAATGAAGTCGCTCAGTCATGTCCGACTCTTTGCGACCCCGTGGACTGTAGCCCACCTGGCTCCTCCGTCCATGGGATTCTCCAGGCAAGAATACTGCAGTGGGTTGCCATTTTCTTCTCCAGGGGATCTTCCCAAACCAGAGATCAAACCCAGGTCTCCCACATTGCAAGCAGACACTTTAACCTCTGAGCCAATGAATGTATATGTTGAGGTTAAAAAGTGAATGAGATGCTGGACTTGTCTTTGAAGTACTCACAGTTCAGTCACTTGCTTATTGTATGATTGACCTTTCTTTAGTATAAAAGTTAGATCTTTGTTAGAGCCTGCACCAGAATCATCAGGATTCAGAACTGATTTATCTGTACGGTTCTGAAATTACTGAGACTAAACAATGTTTGCAGGAATGCTAGGGCCTCATTGCAGGGTATGAAAGGATAGATTCTGGCCGTCAGGAGGCAGAGATCCTGGACGACCTCAAATTTGCACTGAAGCAATTATTCTGTAGCCTTTGTTAAAGGCATTTGATATTTAATTATTTATTTAAGTGTAGTTTCAATATGATATTTTAATCACTTGCTTTTGTTGGGCAGCAGAGATATTGAATAATAGCATCTAAACTGAGAAGGAACTTTAAGACAAAGACAGCAACTCCATAAAGTGCAATTACGAAGTTTATCGTGGGAAGCTTGCCCACAGGAAGGAAGGGTCAGGCAGACGAAGGTCCAGAGGTGGGATCACAGCTGCACTCCTTGCCACTGAGAGGGGTTCTGGGGGCTTCAGAGGGACCAAAGCTGAAAGGAGACTCTTGCAGCTCAGGAGAAGCACGTCCCACCTTTGGGGACCAGGGGTTTCCCGTCCCCCAGGGGTCACATTACCATTAACCATCTGTGTCCGCAAAGGCATTTTTCCAGCTCTCCTGCCAGAGGGAGGCGAAGGTAAAAGCTGATGGAGAACTTGCTGGCTTGAGTGCGTCCCTTGTGATCTGGGCTAAAGCTCAGCCCAACAGAAAACGATGGGGCCTGAGATGGGGTCAGTGTGGTCAGCCACACAGATTTATTAACAATTGTATCATCTTGACAGGAAATTGAAAAGAAACTGCTCCGATTAGTCATAGATTTACAAATTTTGAAATATAGCAAGATAGAGTCTTTATTCATCATATATTTGAGAAAAATCATTCTATTTTCCTAATTGTACTACATACTGTACTGTTTTACTCCCCAATTTCAAAATTTACGATTTTAGAAAAACCTTTTCTCAAGTAATTAGATTTTGGTCAGCTTAATTTTCTTTTATTTTTCAGTACATCATTTTAATTTTTAAAATTTTACTTTATCTTTTAATTTTAACTTAATAGGTCCCAATACAAAGTATTTTTCTGTTAAATAATTAAATAATAAATTAATTTTCTTAATATATTTCAGTATATCTTTCCCTTATGAAATTCTCTCAAATTGTGACATCATCAGAGAAACATCTGTTTAGACCAGCAACTACCTCCAACTTCACCAGCCACTTTGTGATGTCCAGATACGATGTCTTTAATATTATCTACAAGAATATCTTTTTAAAAAATGATTTAAAAAAGGAGAATTTGGCTTATTTTTAGACTTTACTTCTATTTTCCTTTGTTCTTATCTGTACCTTTCCTTTTCAATTCATGAGACCCTTAACCTTCTGTCAGCGTGCATTCAAAGTCTTTCCACGCTGTACCTGCATCTCGTCCTTGTTAATTGCAAATCACAAGCACACCCAGTGTGGTGGAGTCACGGACTTCAAGGGCCCCAGACCCATCTGAGATGTGCCAGGGCAACTCTCCTCCCCTCAGGGCGAGTCTGCTGCCTCTATATTCAGGAGCACAGGTTGCAGATGTGAATGAACTTACGGGGGCAGATGATATTGGAGCAAAGCTGAGCACCACCTCTGCAGTTTTTAATCAGTGGTGTTATCTGGCACGTGTGGGACCACTGAATAGAGGCGTGTTGCAGTCAGCTGTGCCAGTGTTCCGAGGGCTGAGGACTCCCCGACCGTCCCTTGGCATGCCAGATCTCAGAAGCTTGGGCAGTACTCTGTAGCTCTGTCCTGTCACTGCTCAGAAGATTGATTACACCTCAGTGCAGTAAGCCTTAATGTTCCGGGGATGGTTACTGTAGTATATCATTTCAGTGGTCTGTGGATAGCAGACTACTCGGAGGCTTGTTTTGAACTGTGCCTTTCCATCCATCTCTTAGCGCTTGGAGGATGCGCCGAGGCATACAAGAGCTGGACACATTTCAGTGCCCATCAAAGTACTCTTTAAGCACCTTAGCCTGCGCCTTACATGGTTCTGGTGATGCTAATGAGGCTCAAACAGCGAGGGCACTTTTAATTACTTACTGAAAGCACAGTCGTGCAAGCCCCACGGAAGGGGGAACAAAGGGGAAAGTGGGGCTAAGTCTTCACACTTAAGGCTTCAGTTCAGTTCAGTCACTCAGTCGTGTCCGATTCAACCCCATTAATCGCAGCACGCCAGGCCTCCCTGTCCATCACCATCTCCTGGAGTTCACTCAAACCCACGTCCATTAGGTGATGCATGAACTTGATCTCCATGTAGCTCCTTTCTTCTCTATAAAATATAAACTTGGTAATAGAATTTTAATCCTAGAGATTTTGATTCTGATAACAGAAAGAAAATGCCTTGGTAGCTTATCCTGAAACATGTGTGAGCCAGTGAGCGATCCAAGTGTGGTCGTTCACCAGAGTGGCTCAGGAGGTATGGAATGCTTTGCAGAAGAATGTGTGTAGTAATATAAATATCGGAGAGGTATGATATTCCCATCGTGGGTCCAGGCTAAGTTCAGGGAAAACAATCATATAGAGACAGATGCCTTGCTAGATGCTGTGCTCTGGGCTTCATCTTTGGCCTGAAGTTTCAGGCACTGCTCACAAAGCCTTTGTGTAGTTATGCCATTGTAGAACCCATATATTTAGAATTTATTTAATGGTATAGAGCTATATGCAAGATATTTTTAGGCTCTTGGTGGGGAGAAAATGTTTTAAGTGCATAAGGTATATTGGAGACAGCTATGAAAAGTTGAGCAGATTTATAAATCACCTTGAAATAATCAGTGTGCATGTTGAATACAGTTCTCCATAGTAATTGTAAATCATTCATGTTGTATTGTTAAAGGGAGCCTAATTGAAATCTGTCCATATTGTATTGGAGCTTAATTTGCATTACCATAAATGACTCGAAGTAAGAAGAATGCTTTCTTTTAAAATATTTTGTAATTCAGGCTCTTCAACTAATCTGAAATGGCTTTCCTCACCATTAGTGTAAATTAAACTTATTTTAACCACATTTCCAAAGACTTAAATATTAGCACAGGTGCATGTGTTGTTAACTTGCTATTGAGCCTCAAGAGTCGGAGCTTTGCCTCCCTCTGGACGTTTCTGGAGCCTCTGTTCCTCAGCACTCACAGAATTCTCCCACCAGGTTTATGGGCTTGTTGCAAGGCAACCGGCTCCCGCAGCAGGTAGACAGCAGTGGCTGTCCCCCGGGGTTTCTTTGTCCACGCTTGTATTGGTTTATTTTAAGATGAGCACAGCTTGTCTTATAGGAAGTGAAAAAGGAAAAAAAGAAAAGCTAAGTGACTGAAGAGGTTAACTAGGAAATCTAAAAGCCTACAGTCTCTTGCTGTGACAGGCGAAGTTTCAGAAAATGATGGATTTGCTTTCCTCAAAGGCATCTTTTAATGTGATGGAGAAAACGTCTGAATTAATTAGACACAAAAGCCAGTGCTCTGGAGCCTGTGCTGAGAAAAAAGAGGTTCCTAGTGAAGAAGTCTCACATCAGTTGTTAAACTTTGTTTTTTCAAACATTCTTGAAATAGTTTCAGGTTTTTTTAGCTTTCAGTTTTGTACTGAAGGTAGTGATTTTCTACCATTTGGTCTGAATTAGACATTTTTTCACAGTGCTCTTGACATGATGATGACAGGATTAATTGGGCACTTAATCTTGGCAGGCACCACAGTGTGTTCTCATTTAATCCTAAAGAAACCCTGTGTGACTCTGACTCCTCATTTTAAAGACAAGGAAACTAGGCCTAGATTAGCAACTCATCTTATATGAGTAATTTTTAGAGTTTGGTTTCAAACCAGTTTTGGTGAATAAAAGAATAGACTCAACTACGATGTAGAGCTAACGCCATACATTAGGCGTAGACAACTATTTCCAAAATTATTTTGCTTTTTCCTGAAGATTAACAGCTAATAAAAATGAGTTCAAAATTACAAAACAAGAAAGATTAATCCGCATGGTATGATTTAAGTGTTCAAAGCAAATTGGTTACTTAGACAATGACAATTTTAGCACGCTTATGAGGCAGTCAGATCTATGTTGCATGAAAGTATGCAAATTTGCTACAGAGCCTCTGAGGGTTTCGGTCATGGGTTTTGATGTATTTGGTGTAACCCTTCCAGCCCATGCCCTCTTTTCACCGAGAGGATGTTTTCCTTCAGGAAGCATTAATACATAAAAGCATTAACATTAATAACATAAAACACAAATATGTAATACATAAAAGCAACTCCATGAAATAAGAGGCAAAGAACCACCTTCCTTTTATCTGGACCTGTGCCTGAAGCTCCGGACGTCTCCATGGTGATGGCTGGGTTGGACCTTGTGGCCTAATGAGCCTAAAGGCCGAAGAGTAGAAGCTGTGATCTCAGGGCTTTTGCTACTCAGTGATCAGCAGACGTGGACCACCAGGAGGAGAGTGCTCCTGGCTTATGTGCATGACTCTCCAGTACCCCGCTTCCAATTATGATACACGCAGCCCAGTTCGTAAGGTCAGTTTGGTCATCAGCTTAGCGCTCTGTCCTGGTGATGGGAGATGACAGAGGTTGGCATGAACCAGGCAGGGGCGCTCAACAGTGTTATGCCATTTATACCCATCTGGACCAGTAGGAAGAGATGTGGAACATTTTAACTTCTTCAGACTTGTGTATAGAAAGTGGGTGGTGGAAAAAAAAACTCATTGATTATTCGACCTGGCTGTGTTTTGATGAGTCTGCTGTTCACTGGAATCTGATTCAAGTGTAAGACCTATAAATGACTCACACAGGTTACAGAAAGGCAGCTGGAAAGGCTACAGATATGTTACCTTTGCTATGAATTTGCTTTTTTTTTTTTTTTAAGCCAGAATTAGTCCAGCTTTTTATTCCTCTAGCAGAGGATTGCCCTATAACATGAAACTGACTTTCATGAAAGACCAGTAAATCTGAAATGCCAGATGGAGACCTTCATCGTGGCAGTTGTGAACTGTTCTTTTTCATTTTAGAGGCTCAGAATGAATACTTATCTTGTCAGTTTATGCTCTATTGTACAAAGGTTCTGTTTTGTGTAAACGAACTTAAGTCAATTTAAAGCAAGTTGATTTCCATCTCTAAGAGTGAAATATCCTACCCTGAAAGTAGACACTTTCCATGAATGTGTCATTTACGTTTGATTTCTGACCTCAGCCTTATATTTTGATGGTAACATATAACCATTCTTATTTTTAGTCCCAAGATTGGAAAGTTGTCAGCTTCCTATTTTCTCACCCAAGGACTTTGCTATATTATGTTCTTTATATTTGAATAACTCCCTGGTTCTTCTAGCTTGAGTTTTATAGAATACATTGCAATTTGCTTCTATTTCAGAAAATAGAAGGGTGAGCCGTTAAAGGTGATAGTGGAGCAAGGAAAGGAATAGTAATGCTTTTTTCTTGAAATAAGAACATAGCAGACCATCTCCAGCTTACAAATGCCATTTTCTGTTGGAAATTAGGCGAAAGCTGAAACGGTACTTCAAAGAAGAAAATATTACAGCCCCCAAATATAGTTGGTTTTGCACTTCTGACTGAAACCTGGGATGGCTGTCCTCCTTTACTTTTTGCATTTACTTTATATACATCTGGTGGGTTCCCTCCCTCCTGGAGTACTATTGCAATTTGCTTCTATTTCAGAAAATAGAAGGGTGAGCCGTTAAAGGTGATAGTGGAGCAAGGAAAGGAATAGTAATGCTTTTTTCTTGAAATAAGAACATAGCAGACCATCTCCAGCTTACAAATGCCATTTTCTGTTGGAAATTAGGCGAAAGCTGAAACGGTACTTCAAAGAAGAAAATATTACAGCCCCCAAATATAGTTGGTTTTGCACTTCTGACTGAAACCTGGGATGGCTGTCCTCCTTTACTTTTTGCATTTACTTTATATACATCTGGTGGGTTCCCCCCCTCCTTGAGTACTTGATCATCATCTTTAAGCCCAAACACATGTTACTGCAAAGAGAAAACAATCCTGTAATCTCAAGAAGGTCCCCAAACAAAAGAGTGAAGCCTAGCAGTACACTTGGTGTGTGACTTCCTTTTCTTCACTGAGACAATGTGATGGTTTGTTAGCATAAAAATTTAAACTCATCATCAGAGAAATTTTACCCGCTAGGTCACTAAAGGAAACCCTTGATACCTTTGAACAGCTGCCTTCTACTATTTTAAAGGATTGATTGCAAAAGAGCTTCCAGAAATCATCTGTGAGTTTACTCAAAATGTGTTTTAAAAATACATATTTTCTACAAGATAAACTTGTTATCTTCCAACAATATGCAATTGCATCTGTACAAGGTAATTGTTTAAAGTTGAAAAGTAGTGAAAACATCCTAACTGCCTAAGCCTGAGAGAGCCCAGCCATAGTGTTAGGCAGCTGGTAGTCCCCTTTACAAGTGGTATGGAGCAGTCCACAGAATATATCACCAAGTGGAAGAAAGCAGATTCAAAAGGTTATCTGTATTGCACTACCCTTTACCTTTACCCTCTGTGTAAGAATAAAGTGGAAACTGGAGACCAACTGAGCGAGGAAATACTTGAATGGCCAGGTGTGAGTGTGTGTGCTGTGCTCAGTCACTCAGTCACGCCCAGCTCTTTGTGACCCCATGGACTGCAGCTGGCCAGGCTCCTCTGTCCATGCGACTTCTCAGGCAAGAATACTGGAGTACATTGTCTTCCTTCTCCAGGGGATCTTCCTGACCCAGGGATCGAACCTGTGTCTCCTGCACTGGCAGGCAGATTCTTTACCACTAAGCCGCCTGGTCAGGTCTTATCATAGTATAGTGTAGCATGGTGTAATTTAAGGTAGTCCATTTATCCATCTCTCTCTATCTATATCTAGTATTTCTTTCCTCTGAAAGGAAGTTTTTAAGACATTTCTTCATTGAAGTCCAGTTTTGCTATGCAAAAATTGGATATGGAGAAATACAATACAGTCAGTTTCTATTTTAAAAACTTTTGTGTGTTTTTAATTACTTCTTATTGTTGAGTTCAGTTCAATTCAGCCACTCAGTTGTGTACGACTCTTTGGGACCCTATGAATTGCAGCACACCAGGCCTTCCTGTCCATCACCGTCTCCCAGAGTTCACTCAAACTCACATCCATTGAGTTGATGATGCCATCCAGGCATCTCATCCTCTGTCGTCCCCTTCTTCTCCTGCCCCCAGTCCCTCCCAGCATCAGTCTTTTCCAATGAGTCAACTCTTCACATGAGGTGGCCAAAGTACTGGACTTTCAGCTTTAGCATCAGTCCTTCCAAAAAACACCCAGCACCGATCTCCTTTAGAATGGACTGGTTGGATCTCCTTGCAGTCCAAGGGACTCTCAAGGGTCTTCTCCAACACCAGAGTTCAAAAGCATCAATTCTTCGGCTCTCAGCCTTCTTCACAGTCCAACTCTCACATCCATACGTGACCACAGGAAATACCATAGCCTTGACTAGATGGACCTTTGTTGGCAAAATAATGTCTCTGCTTTTCCATATGCTGTCTAGGTTGGTCATAACTTTTTTCCAAGGAGTAAGCATCTTTTAATTTCATGGCTGCAATCACCTTCTGCAATGATTTTGGAGCCCCCCAAAATAAAGTCTGACATTGTTTCCACTGTTTCCCCATCTATTTCCCATGAAGTGATGGGACCAGATGCCATGATCTTCGTTTTCTGAATGTTGAAAGTTTTTCACTCTCCTCTTTCACTCTCACCAAGAGGCTTTTTAGTTCCTCTTCACTTTCTGCCTCTTCACTTTCTCCCTGTCCATCACCAACTCCCAGATTTCACCCAAACTCATGTCCATTGAGTTGGTGATGCCATCCAACCATCTCATCCTCTGTTTTCCCCTTCTCCTCCTGCCTTCAATCTTTCCCAGCATCACGGAAACACTGACTACGTAGCAATTATCAAAAGAAGGGATCAAAAGCAGAATTATGTAACTCACATGTGTCACTGGAGGCTGTTTCTGTTTTGCTATATGCATTCATTCATTTTTATTTTTCAGGTTCCAAATAGAAGTGATAATAGTTACTTGTCCTTTTCTTTCTGACTTACTTCACTAAAGCATAATATTCTGTAGGTCCATGCATGTTGCTGCAAATTTAGTAGCAGGTAGCTGCAAAGTATTCTTTAGAATACTTTAGACTTAATCTAAAGAAAGGTTATGAACCCAAACAAACCCTCAAATAGTTTCAAAATGTGTACTATTGAATTAACACAGCTCAAGTTATTAGCTGTATGAGTAAGCATGGTTTTTGTGGCCACCTGTCAATTACTCATAGAATCGTAGAAGAAAGTAAAATGGTTCATTAAAATGCCAAGGCAATCTTTAAACTTAGTTTTACTCCCCAAAGTTTCCGTATCTTTATAAATCAAAGCTTTATTCTAGTAGCCAAGGATGGACTCCAGGAGAGTTTGCGTGTGCTGACAGCGGACCGGAAGAAATCTCTTGCAGTCTCACGTGGGGGGAACTAATTTATGTTTCAAAACTGTTCCCCTACTTTGTCCAAAAGAGTTTTGTTTGCTTGCCTCAGGAAATAACAACTCCAACTCTACAGGAAAGTAGCATATAGGCATTAAATTTACAAACAGTATTGTATGAATATGCCGTGTCATAAACCAGAAGACTTTCATTTCACTTCAGATACCCTGCTGTGCCCATGAAGAGCAATTTTATCTTCAATATGTATAAAAAAAGTTCTTTTAAAAAATAAAGCACCCTTGACTTTATATTCTGGGTTCAGCTTTTCTTCCTTGTGGAAACTGACATTATTCTTTCCCCTCCTTTTTTGCCTTAAGTAACTGAAGACTGGTAGCACTGACGGTAGTGGTTTTATTTTCATTTTGATGAAATTTCTAGAAAGAGGTATATTCCCCTAGCTTATGAAATGTGACCAGTCTTTTCAATGTTCTTCTAGGAGTGAGTTGCTTTGGTTTCCATTTTCCCAATTTTTATTTTCAAATTTCTGTTTGCTTTCCAGGTCTAAGTCTAGGCTGTATAGCATGTTGCTTCTTTATGGTCCTTCTTCTTGAGTTTATTTTGTTCTTAAACTGACAGACCTGGTTTAAGGATATCTAAGTTTATGGTTCTCAAAAATAGTTCTTCCTTTTTGTGCTATAGTCGTGCTCCTTCATCTTTACTGATACAGTTCTGTTCAAGAACTGTCAGGCTCTGTATATAACATTCCTACTATAAAGCCAATATCTTTATCCCCATGGAAGTCCGTGGTATCTTTTTCTTGTGTGACACGTTCTTCAGATTTATTTTTCTATTCCTAAGTCTATTTTCTTATACTTTAAATCGAAAGTGTTCCATACAGAATTGTATTTTAAATCCGAAGATGACTGATGACCGTAATTGAGTTTGCCCATAATCATCTTATCGGTTCCAGTTTCTGTCTGGGGGTTATTAATCCCAAGACTTAGGTCAAGTTCCTGCTGCAACTTCTATTTTATGATAAATAATTGTGTAATATCAATACTAAATAGGATGCACAAGAGGGTTATGTATATTGAAATATATACATTAGCTATATATATATACACACACACATTAGCAATATGTATATTGAAATATAAACATTACCACGTGTGAAATAGATCAGTAGTAGAAAGTTGCTGTGTCACACAGGAAGCTGCGCCCTGTGCTCCGTGATGACCTAGAAGGGTGGGGTGGTATGCTGTGGCGGGAGGCTGCAGAGGGAGAGGGCGTATGTCTACTTCCAGCCGATTCACAGTCTGGTGCATCAGAAACCAACACAACAGTGTAAGGCAGTTTGTCTGCCAACTAAAAATTTTGAACGGTGAATAGCATGTAGACTGCTAGGTTTTCATTCTCAGTGAAGTCTGAGAAATGAACACCTCTCCAGTTGCTTCTGATTGACCAAAACTAACAATGAACCCAGCAAGCCCATCCGGGTCAGCTTCCTGGGACAGAGTAGAATGGAGAGGGTGGGAAGGGGATCTGAAGATTTTTCTGACACAGATCCTGTTTCCTGTTTCTGACCTTCTGCCATCTCTTGAGGCTGTGCAAGGATTTCTGTGATAAATGCTGTAGTTTGGCTTTCCGCCTTTTCTGAAAATTGCCAAAAAAGGCTCAGTTTTTCCGTTTTAGGCAAGTCAGTTATACCTCATTTCTCTTGGTAAATTTTTCAGTTCAGCTTCATTTTTCATCTTAGTAACTTGCTTAAGTGTGAGATGCATAATAAATATCCCCCCTAGTGATATCTGAAAATATATCCACAGCTCTAATTTTCAGACTTTGGTTATATAGGAAAGCCTTTCATTCTGCTATATCAGAATGACATGTAAATAAAACACCTGGTTGTTTTGAATGTATATTGATTCTGTTTTTTTAAAGGTATTCAAAACTCAGTGTTTATGGAATGAGGTTATTATAGATGATTCCGGATAGCTATAAATTCAAATTGATCTGGTACCATAATGCTTGCCTTTGACAGATGCTAAGCCATCTTCCTTACTTTTTCTTCCAAATATCATACCATTAATGTAATAATGGTGTCTGCCAGAATTTGTTGTGATGAGCAGATGGATTACTAATATTTTGTTGATTGATTTCTCCCCTATTTCTGCTATAAAACTTAATTGATGATTCTGCCATCAACAGTTTAAGTGGTAACTATTAAGTTTAGACTTGGACATTCTGAAAAAACTCCTGCCCATTAAGGTTTTGTTTTGTTTTGTTTTGTTTTCCATTCTCTGTTATCATTTTAAGAAATATATTCTCAAAACATCTTCTATCCCTAGCTGAAGAAACATGTGTCAAGCTATAAAATTATTCTCTAGCAGGGGCAGTTGTTTTTTTTTTTAATAGCTTTGATATCTTGCCTAAAATGTGTGTGCTAGTATGCTCGTGAATGGTGATATTAGTATCGCTACTATCATTATTACTGTTAAAGAATAGCTGCTTTAAGTTCTTAGCATGTACAGTGAACCCTGTGGCCTTTTCTTAAACCTGACACAGTTGAATTTCCATGAAACACTTCTTCCTTCATGTCAGTTCAAAATGACCACTATATTATATTCTCAGGCCAATGGCATTTCTTTAAAGGTGCAACCCTTTATTAAATATTATAGAAATGAATAATTGCATCAATAGGCACAGTTAAAATATATATATATTTTTTAATGCTCATTTTCAACCACTTTTTGGATCTTGGCTGATAAAGAGCATACTTTTCATTCCTCCACTCATTTCTTCATCCAACTATTCACTGGTTCATTTACTTCACCCTGTATATATGCCTGGTACTGCTCTGACTTCCAAAAATACCGTGATAAAACGGAAGGGTCACTGTTCTTACACGAACCTCATGTTAATATATCAGAGTGGGGGGCAGAGAGAGTGAAGGCACAGCAAGAGAAGTTTTAAAATGTTTGTCAGTTAAGATAATGTCAGGTAGCGACAAGTGCAAGACAAACATCAAGATGAGATCACATCGCAAGAGAGGATGGGGTAGAGGTGAGAAGCTACTTAAACTAAGTCTCAAGGACCTTGAACTGAGATCTAAATGGTAAGAGAAAACCTGGCACATGAAGATCTGAGGGCAGAGTGCTCTAGGCAAAGAAACAAGTAGAGTAAAGTGCCTTGAGCAGGGAAGGAGTGTGCTAAGAATAAGCAGTGTGGTCAGGATGGCAGTGGAGACCAAATTGGCTCAGATCCTGCAGGGTTGTCTGCCAAGAGGGATGTAAAACCCCAGGAGACAGAGAAAGAATATCATCCAGCTTAAACTGTTGAAAGACTCATCTGGCTATGGGAAAAATGTGGTAGAACATCAGTTTCATATGTAAGATGTTTTCCCATTCACCTTTTCTAAAATCCAATATTTGTCATTGGTTCATTCAACTTAATCAACAAATATTTATCAACTGCTGGGTATTAGAACAGTGCCAAGTGGTGGGAGACAAAATGACACAAATTGAAACCACACAAATAAGCGCACAACCTTATTTTAATTGTTTAAAACTAAACTTTTGATGCATTTGATAGTGATTCAAAGAGAAACACATGTACCTGATTTTGTTCAAACAGGATAGCTATGTTTTCATATGCTTTTTAATTAAATTTAACAATGTCACACTCAGCATCAAATGTCAGAGATGTACGATATCTTTTATATTATTTCAAATTAATAAATGACTTTGAAATTCTGCAGTTGGGAAATCATATGATGGGATCAGAGAATAGAAATAAAACACACTCTTTCTCTTTACCACCTTCTAACCCTTATGCCAGCACCAGTTTTTAAAGTTAATTTTTTCCCCCTAAAAGGTCAGATTTGTTGTCTTAACAAAGACCATGAAGTTCTGTATCTCAAGTGCTTTAAAGCTAGCTTGGAGAAGTAAACTGAGCCCAAGGAGCTTTTCATCACGAGTGCAGTCTTTCTTCTCTAGAGCCCGAGGCATTCTTAGCAGGACAATAGGTTCAGTCTGTCAGCACTCAAGCGGGAAAGCAATAGGAACTCAAGAGTTTCTCTTTCTCTCTCTTTTTCTCCTAGCAATTTAACACTCCTGCTGAGAGCAAGACAGAGAGAGAGAGAGCAAGAGAGAGCTGATTTGTGTTTCACTGACCCTAAACTCTGAGAGCCTTTCCCTTGTTCAAGCAAAATAATAGATCAACTTAATTTTTAGAAACACAGTAAAATGTCTTCAATTCAGTTCAGTTTAGTCTCTCAGTCATGTCCGACTCTTTGTGACCCCATGAACTGTAGCATGCCAGGCCTCCCTGTCCATCACCAACTCCCGGAGCTTACTCAAATTCATGTCCATTGAGTCGGTGATGCCATCCGACCATTTCATCCTCTGTCGTCCCCTTCTCCCACCTTCAGTCTTTCCCAGCATCAGAGTCTTTTCCAGTGAGTCAGTTCTTCACATCAAGTGGCCAAAGTATTGGAGTTTTGGCTTCAGCATCAGTCCTTCCAATGAATATTCAGGACTGATTTCCTTTCAGGGATCATTTCTATAGTTCCTTACTAGAGAAGTTTCTCTGAACATGGAGAGTACTAATATACTTCATCAAAAAATTTAGCTCTATATTTCCATTGGTGTGCCTTCTCCAACACCACAGTTCAAAAGCATCAATTCTTCTTATACTGTGTGAAAAGTGGCATAACATTACTCTAGACTAGTCAAGACTCTTGAGATTCCCTTGGACTTCAAGGAGATCCAACCAGTCCATCCTGAAGGAAATCAGTTCTGGGTATTCAATGGAAGGACTGATGCTGAAACCGAAACCCCAACACTTTGGCCACCTGATGTGAAGAGCTGACTCATTGGAAAAGACCCTGATGCTGGGAAAGATTGAAAGTGGGAGGAGAAGTGGATGACAGAGGATGAGATGGTTGGATGGCATCACCGACTCAATGGACATGAGTTTGAGTAAGATCCGGGAGTTGGTGATGGACCGGGAAGCCTGGCATGCTGCAGTACATGGGGTCGCAAAGAGTCAGACACAACTGAGCAACTGAACTGAACTGAGTCAAAAATGAATAGTATAATATATAAATATTTATATGTAGTTGGCTGTCCTGGTGGCTCAGTGGTAAAGAATCTGCCTGCCAATGTAGGAGATATGGGAGATGTGATCCCTGGTTCAAGAAGATCTGGAGAAAGAGATGGCAGTGCCACCCCAGGATTCTTGTCTGGGAAATCCTATGGACAGAGGATCCTGGCGGGCTACAGTTCATGGGGTATCTGAATAGTTGGATATGACTTAGCAACTAAACAAGACAGCAATTTATATATTATGACCAACCTAGATAGCATATTAAAAAGCAGAGACATTACTTTGTCAACAAGGGTCCGTCTAGTCAAGGCTATGATTTTTCCAGTGGTCATGTATGGGTGTGAGAGTTGGACTGTGAAGAAAGCTGAGCACTGAAGAACTGATGCTTTTGAATTGTGGTATTGGAGAAGACTCTTAAAAGTCCCTTGGACTGCAAGGAGATTCAACCAGTCTATTATAAAGGAGATCAGTCCTGGGTATACTTTGGAAGGACTGATGCTAAAGCTGAAACTCCAAAACTTTGGCCACCTTATGTGAAGAATTGACACATTGGAAAAGACTCTGATGCTGGGAGGGATTGGGGGCAGGAGGAGAAGGGGACGACCGAGGCTGAAATGTCTGGATGGCATCACTGACTTGATGGACATGAGTTTGGGTGAACTCTGGGAGTGGTGATGGACAGAGAGGCCTGGCATGCTGCAGTTCATGGGGTTGCAGAGTCAGACACAACTGAGCAACTGAACTGATATATATGACTTATTATGTATAACCATATATAGATAATAATATAAGGATATAGTGTGCTATAATGCTTAGCAGTGCTATACAACAAAGAGCTATAGCCAATAAGCTAATAAAGAAGATAAGAATAGACACACAGAAATAGCCCAAGAAAAGCATGAAAGGAGGAAAGAATGGATACCAGATGGGAAAAATAGCAAGCGAATAGTGAGATGATAGGCTTGAATCAAACCATGTAAACAGTCACATGAACGGGAACTCACAGGCTCCAGCACAGTGGCCGACACAGAGCAAAAGGCAATGTCAGTGCACGGACAGGCCTGTGGTGAACGCTCCCCCACGCAGACGAGGACTGCTGCACTGCACTCTTGCTTTGGGATAATTCTCACTGTGAGTCACCTTATTTTTTTCAGGAATTGTGGAGCTTCTACATGTCAGGGACAGTCATCCTTCTTGATATCACAGACTGTCCCTCCTCTTAATATCACTGGCCAGTAAGGTTCAGTGTGCTGAGCACACGGCACCCTGTGGACACAGGAGGCATTGGCGTCCTGGGATTAACTGCAGAGGCATCTCCTTCAGGCTGTTTGTCAAGTTTACATTCTTGCAGGTGGCTCCGTCTGTAGCTGCTGATGCTTGTATTGTTGTATTGTTACTTCTGAGTCATGGTAGTTCACTGTGGTCAGGATTCTGAATGGGAGGAAGGGCGCCATATTGGAAAAAACCTTTGTAATGGATGTGAACTGTGTATAATTTTGTGGTGGAGGTTCTGAGACTCCCTCTTCATCCACCCTTCCTCAGTCTATTGAGAATCTACATTTATTTCCAGCAAACACTTTTGTATGTTAAGAATACCAAATAAAATAGAATGGTTTTTATTATCAAAGGACCAAAGAATGATTATGGTATTGTAAAGAAAATTAACAAACACCCATTCTCAATTCACTCTACTCCTTTTTGGAAACATAAACTGACACCATAAATCACTTATTTCCACAGTATGATTTCCCTGAAGATCCCCTTTATATTGAGGCATTTTAGGGGGAGGAATGGACCCTTTGATGCATTTACACTGCAAACATTTATAAGAGGACTGGATTTCTCATTCAGTATCTTTCATTCGCTTGATACCTTACTGGAGTCCAGAAAATTCATTTACACTTCCTCTCATTCAGTGCGTGAGTAAATGTTGTTGCTGAGGTACTGCAGTCTCCGCATAGTGGGCAGGCCGTAGCTCATGAAGCCTGGGGCCGTGTAGTTGGCTGTCCTGGTGGCTCAGTGGTAAAGAATCTGCCTGCCAATGTAGGAGATATGGGAGATGTGATCCCTGGTTCAAGAAGATCTGGAGAAAGAGATGGCAGTGCCACCCCAGGATTCTTGTCTGGGAAATCCTATGGACAGAGGATCCTGGCGGGCTACAGTTCATGGGGTATCTGAATAGTTGGATATGACTTAGCAACTAAACAAGACAGCAATTTATATATTATGACCAACCTAGATAGCATATTAAAAAGCAGAGACATTACTTTGTCAACAAGGGTCCGTCTAGTCAAGGCTATGATTTTTCCAGTGGTCATGTATGGGTGTGAGAGTTGGACTGTGAAGAAAGCTGAGCACTGAAGAACTGATGCTTTTGAATTGTGGTATTGGAGAAGACTCTTAAAAGTCCCTTGGACTGCAAGGAGATTCAACCAGTCTATTATAAAGGAGATCAGTCCTGGGTATACTTTGGAAGGACTGATGCTAAAGCTGAAACTCCAAAACTTTGGCCACCTTATGTGAAGAATTGACACATTGGAAAAGACTCTGATGCTGGGAGGGATTGGGGGCAGGAGGAGAAGGGGACGACCGAGGCTGAAATGTCTGGATGGCATCACTGACTTGATGGACATGAGTTTGGGTGAACTCTGGGAGTGGTGATGGACAGAGAGGCCTGGCATGCTGCAGTTCATGGGGTTGCAGAGTCAGACACAACTGAGCAACTGAACTGATATATATGACTTATTATGTATAACCATATATAGATAATAATATAAGGATATAGTGTGCTATAATGCTTAGCAGTGCTATACAACAAAGAGCTATAGCCAATAAGCTAATAAAGAAGATAAAAATAGACACACAGAAATAGCCCAAGAAAAGCATGAAAGGAGGAAAGAATGGATACCAGATGGGAAAAATAGCAAGCGAATAGTGAGATGATAGGCTTGAATCAAACCATGTAAACAGTCACATGAACGGGAACTCACAGGCTCCAGCACAGTGGCCGACACAGAGCAAAAGGCAATGTCAGTGCACGGACAGGCCTGTGGTGAACGCTCCCCCACGCAGACGAGGACTGCTGCACTGCACTCTTGCTTTGGGATAATTCTCACTGTGAGTCACCTTATTTTTTTCAGGAATTGTGGAGCTTCTACATGTCAGGGACAGTCATCCTTCTTGATATCACAGACTGTCCCTCCTCTTAATATCACTGGCCAGTAAGGTTCAGTGTGCTGAGCACACGGCACCCTGTGGACACAGGAGGCATTGGCGTCCTGGGATTAACTGCAGAGGCATCTCCTTCAGGCTGTTTGTCAAGTTTACATCCGTGCAGGTGGCTCCGTCTGTAGCTGCTGATGCTTGTATTGTTGTATTGTTACTTCTGAGTCATGGTAGTTCACTGTGGTCAGGATTCTGAATGGGAGGAAGGGCGCCATATTGGAAAAAACCTTTGTAATGGATGTGAACTGTGTATAATTTTGTGGTGGAGGTTCTGAGACTCCCTCTTCATCCACCCTTCCTCAGTCTATTGAGAATCTACATTTATTTCCATCAAACACTTTTGTATGTTAAGAATACCAAATAAAATAGAATGGTTTTTATTATCAAAGGACCAAAGAATGATTATGGTATTGTAAAGAAAATTAACAAACACCCATTCTCAATTCACTCTACTCCTTTTTGGAAACATAAACTGACACCATAAATCACTTATTTCCACAGTATGATTTCCCTGAAGATCCCCTTTATATTGAGGCATTTTAGGGGGAGGAATGGACCCTTTGATGCATTTACACTGCAAACATTTATAAGAGGATTGGATTTCTCATTCAGTATCTTTCATTCGCTTGATACCTTACTGGAGTCCAGAAAATTCATTTACACTTCCTCTCATTCAGTGCGTGAGTAAATGTTGTTGCTGAGGTACTGCAGTCTCCGCATAGTGGGCAGGCCGTAGCTCATGAAGCCTGGGGCCGGGCTGGAGCGAGGTCACCCGCATAAGTGCCCCCAGGCCCTGGCCACGTGCGCCCGTGCTGCTGGATAGTGTGGTGTATCTTTGTCAGTCAAGCTAATAAATTTGACACAACTTATAAGTGTTCGTTTATATTCAAACATGTGGAATTGTATAGCACAGCTAATATATCATTCTCAGTTTTATAAAAAGAGATTATTATGTATTTAGCAAACAAGAGTTCATGTCGATGATGATTTACACATAAATGAAGAATCTCCTAGAAGCCATTCTAGCACAAATGAAGACCTGATAGTATATCTAATACATGCTTACAAGGAGTTGAAGCTGATAATGGGCAAAAAATAGTCAGTTTATGATTTTTGTACCCATAGATTATCCAAAAATGTTATTGACATTACTTCCTCACTAAATCTAACCTGGTAAAACTCATACTTTCAAACATCCCATTTATAAAAGACAAGACAATATTATATATTAAAAGTGCTCAATATAGTTACCATATAAATTTAATTTTTACTATTTTAATATATTTCATAATACGTGTTTTCTGTACCTCCACATCATTGTTTTACAGAAAACATTTTTTTTTTGCCAGCTCCCTTGCTGTCTTAGTATTATGTAGGTCATCAAAGCTCATCACTGCCTGGCACCATATTTTAAGACACAGCTCTAGGTGACCCTGAATGGGCATTTGGCCATTTTTTGCACAGATGGGCTTATATATAACCAGCCAGGAAATGGTGTATTCACTGAGCACCAGGTGCTCTTGATGGGGAGGTGGAGTGTTTGCAGCCAAAATATATTGATAATACTGTACAGCTTTAGGTTACTTACATATATTTTGGTTTGGGAATGTTGTCTCAGTCAGCAGTATAAGCCTAAGTAGTTGCTGGATTTCTGAAGAGTCTAGCTTTATGCCAGTGGGGTCAGGAAGAAGAGTCCACAGCAGCAGCACCACAGAGGGTGCCTCCTGTGACTCAGGGTGTTCTGAGTAGACTGATTGGCCCAACGTGCTTGAACAGTATGATGGAAATGACACCCGTCAGTCTTCTACCGCAGCGCTCTGTGGTGTGCCGGCTAGCTGGCTGATACTGCACCGGCTGACTGGGGGAAAGACACTCCCGTTCATGTTACTGGGTCCCCATGAGGAAGGGACAGGTATGCTGCACAAATGCCACAAGTCGTAAATGTATAGCTGGTTAGGTCGAGTAGCCTAAATAAAGCCTCTCACCATCCAGAATAGTTAGCAACAGAACCCCAGATGCCTGTTTTTATACCTCCTGTTCTAAACAGAAGATGTCCTGCATGCCCCTGAGTAACATAAAAGTAATCTTTCCCTAGGCTTCCACTGAAGTATAGAAGTAATTTTTTTTTTTGCAGAAGTCAGTATAATTAATGAGTACATAGATCTCTATATATGAGGGGAAGAACTTCATCTAATTTAATGTATCAACAGAGAGAATGGGATGTGGCTGTGAAACTGAACTCTGTGTTATACATGCTGGTCACCTGGATCACAGTTCAGTAGGTATTTCATCGTATGCATTTGGTGTCATTCATGAACTAAAATTGAAGCCCACGCTTTTATATGTACAGAGATAGACTAGGCTGTCGGGATTTACAGGGGCATCTCCTTTGGGAACTACCTGCTGATCTGAATGCAATGTCAGGGGCACATTTTGTGGCCGAGTTGTTTCTGGTGTGGCTTCCTTTTGAGGCACCATCATTTAGGTGCTTTCCCCATGATCATTATAAACAATGTTTTCCCCAGAAAATTTTAGAACCTAACCATAAACACCTCCTATAGGCTAATGCCTGATATATGAGATCCCAGGCAAAAGTCATTCTGGGGGAAGGTTGTTTTATAAACGTAAATAATTTCCCTTCAAATATACTCTCTAATGCTGAATGATATTGTTAACCGTGTTAACATAAAAGCACAGAAATAGTAATATATGTGAATGTAACTTTCTTAAATTTATAGCAAATTGAAAGACTCACTAAGGATCTGCTATCATTCATAAAATTAGCCAAATATCACTTATACCAAGTACATATAAATTTGATTATTAAGAGGAACTATAAGTCAGAGAAAAGTAATTAAGATATAAAATTCAGTACGCTTGGTGCTTCACTAGAAATTATAATCTTATTTTTGATCTATCAACAATATTTGGCTTGTTGGTCGAAAAGACAGTTTGGTCTGAAGTCAAGCAGGGTCTCCTGATAAACCACGTGGGAGCTTTTAGTTTGAATCATATACTAAAGGTTGGGTAACCGGACCGAGACTGGCATTTCTCTTACACTCCAGGAGGTCTTTTCCAGAACACCAGCTGAGCAGGATTCCTCTCGTTCTGCAGGGAGGGTTGGGAAGTGCTTTTTGTGTTTCCTCTAAATAGGCTGTGATTGCCGTTATTTCTACCTGACCATATCACCAGCCTGCTTAACGTCCTTCACAGGATCTCCATTCCCCTTGGGCTGAAGCCGTCTGTTCCCTGCGGTGCAGCATCCTTTCTGACCTGGCCTCTCGGCTCTCTTGGGCTGGCCGTGGTCCCCTGACTTTCTGCCCTTCAGCAGTCTCCACAGCTCCTCCTCTGGTCTAGTGCCCATCAGCCTGTCTGTCCTTTGGGCTTTCCTGGTGGTTCAGAGGTTAAAGCGTCTGCCTGCAGCGTGGGAGACCTGGGTTTGATCCCTGGGTCAGAAAGATCCCCTGGAGAAGGAAATGGAGCTTGGTGGGCTACAGTCCACAGACGGGGTCTCGAAGAGTCGGACACCACTGAGCGACTTCACTTCGACTTTGTCACTGTTATTAATGTCACTTGTTTTTATTCTGAGTACTTTTTGTAACAAATTCAAATAACAAGAAATATATAAAGAAAATAAATTAATAGTTTCCTCTGTTTTCCCAGTTTCATTACAAGATGATAAATGTGAATTTTTTTCTGTGTATTGCTCTATACATTTTTCTATGCTCATTAAAAAAAAACACATTTTTATGGGTGTTTTAATTTGCTTTCTTGAAATAGTAATAACACTATATTTATTTCACCATAGCTTTTTTTGCATGATAGCAGTTCCTACAAAGATTTTCAGATCAATATACATATATAGATCAACCACTCATTTTAATAGCTTTGTAATATTCTGTAGCATAAATATTGAGCAAATATGCTTTTGATGCTTTCTTTTTTTCTGTCCTGTACTCTGTGCTAAAGTAAAGTCCCCATAAATAAATTTTTAGACATTGTTAATCTTATTTTTGTGAATGAGAATATCTAGATAAAACCATATCTACCTTTAAATTTTTCACCCAAACTGCTATGACGATTTTCCAAAGAGGCCGAGGCATTTCCCTTCCCCTCACACGATGCTTTCCTTTAACGCGCTCACCTGCATTAGTTCCTTGCGCTACTGAGTGATGGCAAAGTCTTGTGTGAAAGTGTTTTGTCGTGGTTTTTCTAATTCAGCATTTTCTGGTCACCAGTAAAAGTAAGCATCTTTTCACGTTATTAGCCTTTCTTCATCTTCTCTTCCTCCTAAGATAACTATTTTGCCTTTTTGTGTTTCTTTTTGGGGGATGTTTGGGTCACTGCCTCCTGTATCGTGTTGCCAGTCCCCACCCATAGTTCTCCAGGCACTCTGTCTACAGACCTAATAACGTGAATCTGTTTTTCATCTCCACTGTATAATCATAAGGGGGTTGATTTAGGGCAACCTGAATAGCCTAGTGGTTTTCCCTGCTTTCCCCAATCAAAGTCTGAATTTGGCAATTAGGAGCTCGTGATGTGAGCCACAGTAAGCTCCAGGTCTTGCTTTTACTGACTGTATAGAGTTTCTCCATCTTGGGCTACACAGAACATAATCAGTCTGGTTTTAGTATTGACCGTCTGGTGATGTCCATGTGTAGAGTTGTCTCTTAGGTTGTTGGAAATGATATTTGCTGTGACCAGTGTGTTCTGTTGACAAAAGTCTGTTAGCCTTTTCCCTGTTTCATTTTATACTCCAAGGCCAAACTTGCCTGTTATTCTGAGTGTCTCTTGACTTCCTAATTTTGCATTTCGATCCCCTATGATGAAAATAACTTCTATATTTGTTGTTAGTTCTAGAAGATCTTGTAGGTCTTCATAGAACCATTCAACTTCTGCTTCTTTGGCATCAGTGGTTGGGGAATGGACTTGGATTACTGTGATGTTGAATGATTTTCCTTTAAAACAAACAGAGATCATTCTGTTGTTTTTGAAATTACACCTAAGAGCTAATTTCGGACTCTCTTGTTGACCATGAGGGCTACTCTGTTTCTTCTAAGGGCTTCTTGCCCACAGTGGTAGACACAATGGTCTTCTGAATTAAATTCACTCATTCTCATTCATTTTATTTCACTAATTTCTAAGATGTTGATGTTTACTCTTTCCATCTCCTGATTGAACACGTCCAGTTTACCTTGAGTCATGGACCTAATATTCCAGGTTCCTATGCAATATTGTTCTTCACAGCCTTGGACTTCAGTTTCACCACCAGAATTGTGGATGTAGAGTGGTTCATGTCCAAAACTGAGCACCATTTCCACTTTGGCCCAGCCACCTATGTTTTAACATTAAACATTAAAAATCTGTTTAATGTTAAAAGGATGGATACATGTCATTACACGTTTGAGGAAGCCTGTAGACTGTGAATGAACTAGCTGTACTGTGAGTTGTGGACTTTGATGATTATGTCATGTAGGTGAAGGCTCATCCC
>SJYC01004028.1:0-97199 GCA_006408675.1 Madoqua kirkii | reverse complement strand
GCACTGTTTCCCCATCTATTTGCCATGAGGTGATGGGACCTGATGCCATGATCTTAGTTTTCTGAATGGTGAGCCTTCTCACTCCCCTCTGTCACTTTCATCCAGAGGCTCTTTAGTTCTTCTGTAGCTGTGGGTTAGTGGTTCTTAAGCAGGGTTGGTTTTACACCATCTGGAGACATTTTTTGGTTGTCACAATGCAGCGGCGGGGGTGTAGGGAGCTACTACCACATGGTGTAGGGAGGCAGGAAGTTCCTGCAGTGCTGGGACCTTAAATCAACAAGTACTGAGCTTGGGAAACCTGCTGTAGGAGGAGGAGAAGGTGGAGCCCACCCACTCTGATGGCCATGGGCAGGAAGCTCACTTCCTGTTAGACTGCTGTCTCCATCTGAACTCTGGAAACTTTGCTGATTCCAAATGCTACGGTTCCTCTAAATCATTTGGAACTCTGTTCCAAACTGTAGATTGTTCACAGAATGCCTTGCCCTTTCCATTCAGCCATGGGGCTGGCTCTTTTCCACTGGGTTTTGATAAAATAGGGAAGAAACCCAAGCTTAGTGGGTATTGGAAACCATGGTTGGTGGGTCTCGGGCAGTGTTGTGATTAGAAAGTGTGTACTGTGAAGAGAGGTCGTGTCTGCTGTACAGAGATAAACAATCCTGAAATTCATTTCCCTGAGCCAACCAACTGTGATTTTTAAGTTCTGTATTTTAAATAAATTCCAAAAACTTCAGTCGAATTTAAAAGGTGTCACCCTTTGAATTTGTGAGCTGTACCCACCCCTCTGCCCCTGCCATGTGGAATTCAATCCGTAAATTCATAAAGAACTAAAATGTTTGTGGTTCTCTAAAAAACCAATTACAAAAGTCATTGAGTTTCATTCTGGAAGAAAAATCCCCCATTATATATCAGTGTGATTTCAGAATTATTGCAGAATTTTTTTCTACTATTTGACAATTAGAAAGCAGAGAGAATGGAGGAGAAACGAAGGTCAGGCCAAAGAGACTTGTATTGAAGGAACATCTTGCCAACCTTGAAAGTCAGTCTTGCTGTGGGTCGCCTGTGACAGTGGTGATGCAGAAGGCAGCGTTTCTGGTTTAGAGCTGATTCTTGTTGGGATTATAACAGGCTTCTCGTCTTTAGTAGGGCTGGTGGGACAGTGCTCAGAATCGCAGCCCACGTCTGCAGCAGCCACGTGTTTCTGAGTGCTCCCTCCTGTGGATTAGAGGAGCCACCTTTCGCTGCACATGAGGATAGGAGGCTCCTGTCAGCTCAGTCCCCTGTTCCGCTGCCACCATGCCAGGCTGTGAAGCAGATCTCCTCTTCCTGGTAGCACTTGCTAGATGTGCTCACAGGCTTCCCTCCTTTAACACTCTCAACAGTCGCCTGAAGCGGGTTATTGTCCCCAGTCCTCACACAGAGCACCTGAGGCTTAGTGGGCGGAGTTAGGGAAATGTCTCCTATGTGGCACAGCTGAAAAGTGAATATAGGGTCCCAAACCCAGGCCTTATGCTGAAATATATCCATTCCTAAGTGTACTGCACGTTGCCTGGCGACTGCTAAATGCATCCAGGAAAGACTTCAGGAATCTAAAGATCCGGGTGCGGGCCTTCTGGGCGGCTCAGTGGTGAAGAATCTGCCTGCCAATGCAAAAGACACAGGAGACCTAAGGTCTCAGTCCTTGGGCCAGGAAGAAATGGCAACCCGCTCCAGTATTCTTGCCTGGAGAATTCCGTAGACAGAGGAGCCCTGCGGGCTACAGTCCATGGGGTCACAGAGAGCCGGGCTCGACAGAGGCAGCTTGGCACACACACAGTCTTCATCGGTACATGCCAGGAATGCTGGCACTTTTCTCTACCTGTAATACATTCACCTGTTTCTCCATTTCTTGTCTCTTTTACTCTGTTTTCAGTGTTTTTCCATACCAAGCATTAAATCTTTATGTATTTAGTTATCTTTTTTTTTTCTGACCTCTTGCCAATGCTGGCTTATTGATTTGATTTATCTGTGTTGTGTTCTCATAGTTTTACAATCCCAGTGTTTTTAACACTGGATTTTTTTGAGCTCCCTAACTGTCTGTGTTGACGAATGCTAAAAGTGGAAACTTTTATATCATTATTGTTGCTCTGTTAACTATTCTGACGCCTGTCATCAAATCATCTAGTATCTCTCTCATTTGAAATCACACTAATATATTTGTATCTCTTTTGGACCTCTGTCTGGGCTTCTGCTTCTGTTCATTCCTCATTTGGTGCCAAGCACATAGTTTTATTACTGTAAGTAAAATTTGAAATACAGTTAGAAAAGACATCATTGACCATCTTTTTCATAACATTTTTGGCTAGTCTGGGATTGTTCTTTTAGAAACAAATGATTTTTACATGGACAAAAGAAGGTACGTGGAAACTCTGTGTGTGTGTGTGTGTGTGTGTGTGTGTGTGTGTGTGTGAGGTGTATTAGTCACTCAGTCGTGTTTGACTCTTTGCAACCCTATAGACTGTAGCTCACCAGGCTCCTCTATCCCTGGGATTCTCCAGGCAAAAGTATTGGAGTGCGTTGCCAGTCCCTTCTGGGGATCTTCCCAACCCAGGGATTGAACTTGGATTTCCCACATTGCAGGCAGATTGTTTACTGGCTGAGCCAGGAAGGAAGCAGAGAGGGCAGCTCAACCACCCCTGTCACAGCCTGAAGGTTCAGTGGCCGTTCCCTTTCTTAGGCTAAACTGAACTCCATTTTCAATATGGCATCCCTTTTAATTTACAAGGATCCAGCTTCACATATTTTTGTTTATTGTGGGATATTGTTTTACTGTTTCTAAATACCCTGAAATTATGGATTTGTGTGTCTGAAAGCTATCTGAGAGGTGCTATCAATTATATTTCTCCCTACAGATAGGAACACAAGTAAACTGAACCAAAGAGTGGAGGAGTTAGCCTTTATTTCTAAAAAGATTTTAGCTTATCTATCCCACACCACAAGCTTGTGTCTGATTTGGCCTTGAGTCTCCTCCAAATAAAGTGACAGTTTCTGTACTTTGGGACACACCTTTGGGCAACCAGCTGGGGATTTTTCTTTCAAATACTAATTTCCTGAATATCTGGCTAAAGAGAGAAGGTTAATAGTTTAGGGAGTTTGTTTACAGGCCATTAGACACAATTAGCCCGTTGCTGAGATTAAAAACACTTCTCCAAAACCTTGGAAGGCCTAGAAAGGAAACAGGAATTTTAGAAACATCTATTTTTAACACCTAATTAAGAGAGACCTCAAGAGTCCCCATTCTCTCTTGCCACACTATTTCATATTTTCATCATCAAGAAATTCTTAATTTCCTCCTAGCTAAGTTCTGCCTGAAGTAACATAAAGTGATAGCAACTTGGAAGCCTATCCGTAAATTCTTGTGGACAAAATTGCAGTTCACCTCGGAATGTCCTCTTGGCGATTATTTTCAACCCTGTTTTTTCCTTTTTGACAATTTTTTCCTAATACTCTTCTTTTTTTTTTTTAATGATTTTCCTTTCCTCCTAAAAGTCACCTTTGTTCCACATAGACAGTTCTCCTTAGAGCCCATCAAATGCACCAATCATGTGTTCCCATTTTAGTACCTTAACCTTGATGTTGCTTCTCCTTCTCCTGGGGCTTCTGCCTCTAGCCCTTCACCCTCTTCCTTCAGTGCTTAAAGACCCAATGCAGATTGCCATACGCTGGATGATGTTTCTGAAGCCTCTTTATTTTGGAGTTCCCGCTCCATTTTGTGTCAGTACTAAAATGTTCCTCCAGTAATCAAGACCCTGGTCAGCCCACCACCTCTAGCCCTGACCTTCCTTGCTCTTCCCCTCACTATGCCACCTCATAAGAGTTTGTCAAACCAGATTTTATCAGTGCCCCCTACTATATTTTGGTTTGTATTGTTTTTTGTCCCCTTCACTGCTGTCAAGATAAGACCAATTTAACATAGAGTTGGATCCATTGTGTTTTCTATGTTGTTCAGTTCAGTTCAGTCACTCAGTCATGTCCAACTCTTTGCGACCCCATGGACAGGCTTCCCGGTCCATCACCAACTCCTGGAGCTTACTGAACTCATGTCCATCGAGTTGGTGATGTCATCCAACCATCTCATCCTCTGTTGTCCCCTTCTCCTGCCTTTAATGTTTCCCAGCATCAAGGTCTTTGCCAACGAGTCAGTTCTTCGCATCAGGTGACCACAGTACTGGAGTTTCAGCTTCAGCATCAGTCCTTCAAATGAATATGCAGGACTGATTTCCTTTAGGATGGGCTGGTTGGATCTCCTTGCAGTCCA
This sequence comes from Madoqua kirkii, assembly GCA_006408675.1. NCBI lineage: Eukaryota > Metazoa > Chordata > Mammalia > Artiodactyla > Bovidae > Madoqua > Madoqua kirkii. The sequence goes on along the minus strand of SJYC01004028.1, from coordinate 92,905 downwards.
TGGGACTCTCAAGAGTCTTCTCCAACACCACAGTTCAGAAGCTTCAATTCTTCAGTGCTCAGCTTTCTTAATGGTCCAGCTCGCACATCCATACATGACTACTGGAAAAACCATAGCCTTGACTAGACGGACCTTTGTCAGCAAAGTAGTATCTCTGCTTTTTAATACGCTGCCTAGGTTGGTCATAGCTTTTCTTCCAAGGAGGAAGCATCTTTTAATTTCATGGCTGCAGTCATCATCTGCAGTGATTTTGGAGCCCCAAAATAACTTTTTCTATGTTGCATAGACTGCAACTCCGCATGAATGTTGATTCACTGCCAGTCCGGTAAACTTTAATCAGAGGAAACAGTGGTTGCAGTCTTCAGAAACATGATCACAGCCCCGCTCTGGTGGTTTCCTCCTCCCTCCTAACTCTCTGCATCCAGAGCTCCCCCTCCGGGTCTTGCAGCAATCTCTGCTCCCGCCTTCCCTCTCCCCACAGCACCAAGGCACCTGCTGCTTCCTTCTTATGCAGTGTTCTCCAGGCCTCCCTCACCTTAAACCCACTCCCCTCCCTGACGACTTTACAGAAGAGAGGAAGCTTAAAGCACAAAAGAAAGGTCTGGCTGTGAGGGCCACCTGGCCTCAGCACCTGGGACCCACTGGCCACCTGGTGACCTCAGCTACCCGGATAACCAGATGCATCCTTTGTTCTCCTCAGTCCACGCTGTTGTCGCTCAGTCGTGCCCGAGTCTTTGCGACCCCATGAACCACAGCACACCAGGCTTCCCCGTCCTTCACTATCTCCTGGGATTTGCTCAGACTCATGTCCATTGAGTCATTGATGCCATCCAACCATCTCTTCCTCTGCTGCGCTCTTCTCCTCCTGCCCTCAATCTTTCTCAGCATCAGGGTCTTATCCAATGAATCGGCTCTTTGGCCAAAGTTTAGAACTTCAGCATCAGTTCTTCCAATGAATATTCAGTTGATTTCCTTTAGGATCAAGTGGTTTGATCTCCTTGCTGTCCAAAGGACTCTCAAGAGTCTTCTCCAACACCACACTTCAAAAGCATCAGTTCTTCAGCTCTCAGCCTTCTTTATGGTCCAACTCTCATGTCTGTACACAACTGCCAGATACACCATAGCCTCGACTAGGTGGACTTTTGTCAACAAAGTGATGTCTCTGCTTTTTAACATGCTGTCTAGGTTTCTCGTAGCTTTTCTTCCAAGGAGCAAGCATCTTTTAATTTCTGGCTACAGTCACCAACTGCAGTGATTTTGGAGCCCATGAAAATAAAGTCTCTCACTGTTTCCACTTTTTCCTCATGATGCCATCCTACAAAAGTTGTTACTCAGTGGAGACAGACGTGGCCTACTGTCTCATAAGAACAGTGGGAGGTCAGCATGGAAGGGTGGCGTTCAGTTACCCCTAAAAGAGAGAAACACTTTTGACATCACAGAACCACATGGGCTGGCACAGATGGGGAGTAAATGAATCTGGAGTTTGACCTCAGCAAAGAGAAAGTAGACAGTATGAGAAAAGAATTTAGGGACCACTTGAAAAGGGCCTTATATATCCTCCGGGGGGTGGTGGCTTCATCACTGAGTCACTAGGGCGTCTCTGGAGTTTGTCAGGAGAATGAAATGGCCAGTGTTATGTTTTAGGAAGGTTATTCTGATGGCTGTGGCTAGGCGTGCGGGGAGCAGGACTTCTCCACTGAGCAGGTTGCACTCTGCACAGATGCACGCACCTGCAAACATTCACCCCAAACTGTGTTCCCCAAGCAGCCTGAAGTTCCCACCAAGTCCTCGCCCGCCCATGACCTCGCCTCTCTACTCTCTCGCCTTCCGTCTCTCAGCCTCCTGGGTGGGATTAGAGAGCTGCACTTCTGTTGACATCCTGGGGCAAGTTTCCAAGGAATTGGATGTGACTTTTTAATGTTACAGAAGAATATATACAGATACTTAGAGGCTGATATGATGAATGTGAAGTAACTGTCAGAACGATCTGAGCTGAAATGTCAGCCTTACTGTGAAAGCCTCTCACAGACATGTATTTACGACGAGCACTGGGCACACATCATATCTCCTCTCCTAATGCATCCTTCTCTGCACTTCAGACACATGCAGACTTTATTCCCACTCCCAGGCATGGTCCGAACCCTTCTGTGCCTCAGGGCCTTTGCACCTCCCATTGCTAGAAGAACCATAGGTGATCCTTCGTGCAGTTGACTCCCACCCAGTGCTCAGGTCTCTGCTTGCGCATCCCTTCCACAGAGAAGACCAGCAAGTCTTAATGCCTATACCCTGCCACCAGATGCTTCACCTTCCTTCCTCTTCCTCTGCGTATCATCATATGATTCATATTCTGCATTCTCTCACGGCACTGTGGAGCTGCAGTCCGTTGCTCTCAGCAGATTTGAACTGTGTCTCTTACGTTCACACTTATACCTCAACACTTAGCAAGAGTGAGTATAAGGAAGGAAGAATTTAATAAATATCTCCTGAATGAATGAATGAGCCCAGAATGAAGATCAAAAATAGTTGGTAAGAGCTGTTATTGAAACTACATCCTGTGATGTATGGTAGGAAAACAGAAAATAGATATTCTCAGCCCAAAATATGCTCTCAGAGGCTGGCAGAGGAGAGTGTGCCTCTAGTTTGGTTTCAAGCTCCAATTTGAGCAGAAGGTGTATGTGGTGTGTATTAGATATTGTTGAGTGTGTGAGTAAAAGTTAAATATTTGTAAATCAGAATACATCTCAAAAATGTACTAAGGCAGCTCATTTCAAAAGTCTAGCTATATGACACAGGGGACCCGAAGCTGGTGCTCTGAGAACCTAGAGGGGTGGGAGAGAGAGGGAGCTTAAAGAGGGAGGAAATATATGTATACCTGTGGCTGAATCGGAAGAGGCAGTGGCACCCCACTCCAGTACTCTTGCCTGGAAAATCCCATGGATGGAGGAGCCTGGTGGGCTGCAGTCCACGGGGTCGCTAAGAGTTGGACACAACCGAGTGACTTCACTTTGACTTTTCACTTTCATGCACTGGAGAAGGAAATGGCAACCCACTCCAGTGTTCTTGCCTGGAGAATCCCCAGGGATGGTGGTGCCTGGTGGGCTGCCGTCTATGGGGTCGCACAGAGTCAGACACGACTGAAGCGACTTAGCAGCATGGCTGAATCACATTATTGTAATGTAATTATCCTTCAATTAAAAATAATATTAAATAAAAGTTAAAAAATAGAAATGAAGTCTATGTTGAATCATCTTTTGATGTGAGAAGTACCCTTTGAAAATTGAATAACCATGCAGTATAACTCTCTGTTTCACCAAAAGTGAACTTTCCTTTTATTTTGTAAGTCCATGGTAGTGGCCAGTTTCAAATATGAATACAAAGTCTACTTCCATGGAGAACGTCTGAGTTATGGGCACACATCATATCTCCTCTCCTAATGCATCCTTCTCTGCACTTCAGACACATGCAGACTTTATTCCCACTCCCAGGCATGGTCCGAACCCTTCTGTGCCTCAGGGCCTTTGCACCTCCCATTGCTAGAAGAACCATAGGTGATCCTTCGTGCAGTTGACTCCCACCCAGTGCTCAGGTCTCTGCTTGCGCATCCCTTCCACAGAGAAGACCAGCAAGTCTTAATGCCTATACCCTGCCACCAGATGCTTCACCTTCCTTCCTCTTCCTCTGCGTATCATCATATGATTCATATTCTGCATTCTCTCACGGCACTGTGGAGCTGCAGTCCGTTGCTCTCAGCAGATTTGAACTGTGTCTCTTACGTTCACACTTATACCTCAACACTTAGCAAGAGTGAGTATAAGGAAGGAAGAATTTAATAAATATCTCCTGAATGAATGAATGAGCCCAGAATGAAGATCAAAAATAGTTGGTAAGAGCTGTTATTGAAACTACATCCTGTGATGTATGGTAGGAAAACAGAAAATAGATATTCTCAGCCCAAAATATGCTCTCAGAGGCTGGCAGAGGAGAGTGTGCCTCTAGTTTGGTTTCAAGCTCCAATTTGAGCAGAAGGTGTATGTGGTGTGTATTAGATATTGTTGAGTGTGTGAGTAAAAGTTAAATATTTGTAAATCAGAATACATCTCAAAAATGTACTAAGGCAGCTCATTTCAAAAGTCTAGCTATATGACACAGGGGACCCGAAGCTGGTGCTCTGAGAACCTAGAGGGGTGGGAGAGAGAGGGAGCTTAAAGAGGGAGGAAATATATGTATACCTGTGGCTGAATCGGAAGAGGCAGTGGCACCCCACTCCAGTACTCTTGCCTGGAAAATCCCATGGATGGAGGAGCCTGGTGGGCTGCAGTCCACGGGGTCGCTAAGAGTTGGACACAACCGAGTGACTTCACTTTGACTTTTCACTTTCATGCACTGGAGAAGGAAATGGCAACCCACTCCAGTGTTCTTGCCTGGAGAATCCCCAGGGATGGTGGTGCCTGGTGGGCTGCCGTCTATGGGGTCGCACAGAGTCAGACACGACTGAAGCGACTTAGCAGCATGGCTGAATCACATTATTGTAATGTAATTATCCTTCAATTAAAAATAATATTAAATAAAAGTTAAAAAATAGAAATGAAGTCTATGTTGAATCATCTTTTGATGTGAGAAGTACCCTTTGAAAATTGAATAACCATGCAGTATAACTCTCTGTTTCACCAAAAGTGAACTTTCCTTTTATTTTGTAAGTCCATGGTAGTGGCCAGTTTCAAATATGAATACAAAGTCTACTTCCATGGAGAACGTCTGAGTTAATACGTCTGAGCATTTTATTAGTGTCCCATGCATGTCTTTTCTCTAAAACTGGTTCAAGGATATAAGGATGGACAAGGCTTTAAAGCACAGTGTTACTCCAGTGCTCATCACCGTGGGCCTCCAGGCCCAGACAGGTGTGAGGGCAAGGTGTGAGCTGGCTGGGCACGCTGCTGCTCTGCCCGCCAGGATCTCAGGGGCAATTGCTTCAAAGGATACATCGCACATCCTGATGGAGATCATTTGAAACCACAGAGTCCCAGGACCCTGTATGAAAAGTGGCCCTTTCTAGGAAAAGGCTTTAGCTCCATTACAAGTTCAATTCATAATGTTGGGGGCCAGACCCCCAAATAAAAATAGATACCACAGTTTTAAACTCATACAATATTTTCTTGGTATATATTTCTAAGTGAATAGAGTAACAATTCACACTTCCCTCCATTGAGCCCACTACAAGAGATAATTATTTTAACTATTTTCTAAATCTTTCTACACTTTTTAATCTAGGATTAAATAAGTATAAAATCTGTGTGCAATTTATATATTTTCACATAGAAGCATCTATACATATTTATATTCACGTTCATGTGTATACGTATATACATGTATGAGTGCATGCAGGTACAGATGTACATTCAGAGGTATGCATGTGTACATGTGTGCATGTTCATAAACACAGGTAAGCTCACACAGGCAGGATCACTCAGAAATGAGATCAGACATACATAGCATCCAACAATTTGAATTTTTTTTCTTCTTCACAGCCTGTTTTTTTACACTTAACAATTGATCATGGACAGCCTTTGAAGCTAGGACCTCACTCTTTATCAAGGCTGTAGAATATTCCATTGTACTGTAATTTATTTAACTTTGCTCTATTTGTAAACAGTAAGATTGCTTGCTTCTTTTTCTTCTCCAAACAACAGTGTACATATGCATTTATAAGATTTGCAGGCATTTCTGAAGAACAGATGACTAGCGATAGATTTTCTAAGCCATAGAACTAAGTTCTAGCATCACTCTGAACAGACTGGTGTGAGTTTTCGTGGCTCCTAGAAGGGGCAGATGGGCTCAAATCTGCCAGGAGACTCAGAGTAACTCACTATGCGGGTGCCTTAGCAGTGTCACTCTTAATGCCCTGAAATGTATACATTTTCAAATACTGCAGGGCCAAGACAGGTTCAGATCTGTCTCTTTAGTACTGAATGTGTGTGTGTGTGTGTGTGTGTGTGTGTGTGTTCTCATCTCTTTATGATTCTAGACCACGATATAATTTTGCCTAATAAGCCACTTTGGTAACTAGATTATAAACGCCTCTGTGGGACACTGTTGGTAAACAAGATCCCTCATTTCTACACTTCATGGGTGTTCCATTTATACTAAGCTGCTATCTCTTATTGAAATATTGAGATTATTTAGAAGACTGAACTAGACAAAAATCCCTACTTGTATTTTAAGGGAAAAGCAAAAAACTTGAGAATTTCTACTCATTTACTGAGAACTTATTGAATCCTACGTACTGTAAGGGAAAGAAAAATAATAAAACTCAGTCTTTACCCTAAGAAGTTTCTCATCACCCTGTGGAATTGATGGAAGGGATAATACATAGAAATTTAAAAAATTGTTTCTAGAGACGTGGCTAGACAGTGGGAGATTCAAAACTGATAACAAAAGGCCCACTCACTCCAGGATCATAGAACGTTCAGTGAGACAGATGTGCATGCAAACGTTTCTTTGATCCCCTGGCAGAGGGATCCCATCATTCCTGGGTTCATGATAGAGGTGAAATTTGAACTGAACCTTCAAATCCAGGCAGGACTGTGATGGGTGGAGGTAGAGAAAGGAATATTATAAGCATTAGCAAAGCAATGGAAACGGGATCTATTTATGATTTGGCTGGAAGCTGGTGTACGCTAGAGAGAAACTGAAAATGTAAAGAAGGATAGGTTAATGTCAAGTATGGAAAGCTTTGGATGCAATATCAGGAGCTTTTTGCTGTTCAGTTGCTAAGTTGTGTTGCACCCCTGTGGATTGCAGCATGCCAGGCTACCCTGACCTTCATTATCTCCCAGAGCTTACTCAATCCTGTTCATGGAGTTGGTGATGCCATTGGACCATCTCGTCCTCTGTCACCTCCTGCTCCTTTTGCCTTCCATCTTTCCCAGCAGCAGGGTTTTTAGTGATGAGTTGGCTCTTCGCCTCAGGTGGCTAAACTGTTGGAGTTGTGTTAATGGGAGCTATTGAAGGTTTGGGTTTTTTTTTTCAGCTGGTCTTTAGATAAATTTATCTGCCTGGTGATATTGCAGAGAGACTGGAGAACAGAGGGAGGAAAACCAGCTGGAAGATGATTGTTTGAATTCAGAGAAAGCATTCTGATACACCTTGAACAGGAATCCAGGCAGCTTTTTTGAGGTTATACCTAGCTTAAACTGAGACGATAATTCTTTCAAAGAGCTGTAAAGACTGCATCATAATTTACTAATGAGTAAGAAAAATCACTGCAGATGGTGAGTGCAGCCATGAAATTAAAAGACACTTACTCCTTGGAAGAAAAGTTATGACCAACCTAGATAGCATATTGAAAGGCAGAGACATTATTTTGCCAACAAAGGTCAGTCTAGTCAAGGCTATGATTTTTCCTGTGGTCACATATGGATGTGAGAGCTGGACTGTGAAGAAGGCTGAGCACCAAAGAATTGATGCTTTTGAACTGTGGTGTTGGAGAAGACTCTTGAGAGTCCCTTGGACTGCGAGGAGATCCAACCAGTCCATTCTGAAGGAGACCAGCACGGGGATTTCTTTGGAAGGAATGATGCTAAAGCTGAAACTCTAGTACTTTGGCCACCTCATGTGAAGAGTTGACTCATTGGAAAAGACTCTGATGCTGGTTGGGATTGGGGGCAGGAAGAGAAGGGGACGACAGAGGATGAGATGACTGGATGGCATCACTGACTCGATGGATGTGAGTCTGAGTGAACTCCAGGAGTTGGTAATGGACAGGGAGGCCTGATGTGCTGTGATTCATGGGGTCGCAAAGAGTCGGACACAACTGAGCAACTGAACTGAACTGAACTGAACTGAAGAATTATATTGGAGAAGGTAATAGCAACGCAATCCAGTATTCTTGCCTAGAGAATCCCAGGGACAGGGGAGTCTGGTGAGCTGCCGTCTATGGGGTCATACAGAGTTGGACACGACTGAAGCGACTTAGCAGCAGTAGCAGCAGCAGCAAGAATTATATTCAGGCTACTGAGCAGTGGGAATAGAGCCACAGAAATGTTACGAACCAGGAAAAGTGCTGCTGCGTGTAATTCTGGCTTCCCTGAACCTGAGTAACGGCTCCTCCAGAAAGGGACTAGCATGTTGTCAGCTCAACATGAAATCTGCCTACAAGGTAGAAACTCAGTCTCTGAAGAATCTGAAAGGACCCCAACGGTAAATGCACTCAGTGAACTTTGAGGAAGTGAAGAATACTTCAGTGAAAAATTAGACGAGAACTTGAGGAGCTCAAGTTCTCAAATAGGGTTAAGAGCTGAAGAGAGTAGCGGTGATTCACTGTTGAGTGTTTCTGATTGGGAAGCCCTGTGAGCACAGGATGAGACTTCTCGGAGCAGTCTGCTCGAATCCTGTCGTTGTGATGTTACAGATGATGATGTGGGTTCCTACTTCAGCTGAGGGCCTAGGCCTTTGTCTCGTTCTCTTTATGCAATGGATATAGCTCGGGGCAAGCTGCGAGAGGTGCAGAGCAGTGATGCCCCGGGGCTGGCCCTACTGGCCAGAGAGGATCAATCGTCAAATTTTCAGTAATTTCATAAGTGATTGTGTGTTAAACACAATTACTTTAAAAACTGTATAATTTAGTAAGTGATGTTTTGTAAAAGATTATAAATACTCCAAACCCATCATGTAGTAATCATCTTACTGCGTTTTGCTATTTTCTCTGTTCTCGAAGTCCTGTTTACCTACAACATGGAGGTCGGGGAGACCCTATAGGAAAGCAGGCTGCCCAACTCTGGCCCAGGAGCTCTGGGTTGGTAGCTTGAACTGACCACACAGAAGTGTTTCCACCACGGGAATCAGCAAATGCTACAAATCAGACCTTTGTAACCCCCAGAGAACCAGCTGTTAGATGTTTACCGTGTGACCTTTGACTCTTCAGAGTGAAAGGGTGACTGAAACATTTCTAAGTAGTTCCTACGTGTGTACTCGTATTATATAAAGCAGCTGCACGTGCGGGGCCGCGATCAGCTCCACGGTGACGCTGTGCTACCTTTCACTGACACGGAGACTGGCTTTTAGTGCCTATGAAAACTCAGACAAGTCATGGTCTCTTGCCCGTGGCTTACTCCTCCTTGGGAAGAAGTCTCTGATGCTTGACCTTGTCTTTCAAGCTGTATTCTTATACCTCTTCAACCAGTGACCATGGTACCAAGAAACATCACTGGAATTGAGCAGGAAAAATGAGAATTTGTATGTCAGTTTATCCCTTGTGCATGGCATCTTTGGGCATCTTTGCTTATTCAAGCTGTGTGATCTATCCTTGAGTAGACTACAGTGCAAGGCTTTGATGATAACTCAGTTTTCTTCTCACCATGCTAGAAAAAGCACACACACACAAATTTAATTTCTGTATTCAAGTAATAGGATACCCATTATGTTTGATTTTTATTTGAAAAACGTCTTCTGATTGGACCTCTCCTAACTGAGTCTTCCTCTCCCCATTTCAGCTTCTTATCCAATATTTTTAAAAGTTATTTACATTCAGTAGGCTTTAAAGTCAATCTTGATATTTTCCACTGTTATGATTCTCAACTCGAAATGGATTACACTGACAATACAGACAAATTTAATCTTCTTCATATATAACTTGAGGATAAAAGGTCAAAAAGGGAGCGTGTTTCTCTCCTCTCCTACAGATAAAAATGCAAATAACTAATTTACTTTGAAGTTTGTAAATACAGCATGTATTCTATATTCTTTATAGCGTTAAATAAATAGGTCACCGCAATCCAGCAAAAGTTAACTCATTAAAGTCTCTGCCAGGCTGAGAAAAAGGGTTATTTTCATCAACGTTAGCTTCTTAGTTATGATGAAATCAATCTTGTGACATGTTGGTTTTGCTTTATAAGGATCCAGTTCTTAACGTGGCTACTTTGGAGAGACTCTGATGTTCAGACTGTCCAGTGATATCCTTCTAATGAGACTCGGCCCCGAGTTTTACTGTCCTCGGGACTAAGAAAGAGGTTCAGTCTACACTGATGAAAGGCTCAAGGGGAAATGACAATACAAAGTGTAGACAGTGTAGCAGAGGAAGGCAGAGAGGAGTCAGGACTGAACTCTGATGAGTCTGTGATGCCCCCAAGAAGGAGGCAGAATGGAAAGAGCAAAGACAAAGACAGCAGCTACTCTGTATGCAGCATCTAGAATGTGCCAGGCCTTGCAGGGAGGTGGAGTGGGAGCTCTGGAGCCCACATAGTCCTGCTGCTTATCCTGGTAAATCCTCCCCCAACACTTTGTTAAGTTCTCTGATGCCTTAAGCCTCCAGCTGCAGAGTTTTGCCTTCCCTGATGGCTTAGAAGCTAAAGAATCTGCCTCCAGTGCAGGAGACCAGGGTTTGATCCCTGGGTTGTGAAGATCCTCTGGAGAAGGGAATGCTACTCACTCTAGTATTCTTGTCTGGGAAATCCCATGGACAGAAGAGCCGATAGGGGCTTGCAAAGAGCTGGCAACAACTGGGCAACTAAACAGCAGGGATGGGATCTTGATGTTATATCAAAATAGAGATTATGGATAGTATGAAACAACAGAAGGTGTTGTAAAGTCCCAAAATATGGCTTTCATTTCAATGCAGTCTGAGCAATTTCACTTAACTTTTACCTGCTGGAAAACTCTTTAAAGGTAGAAAATGGTCATTTTGTGAAATTACATTCTTCAAAATATACTACCCAGATATAACTTGACATACCTAAAATCAACTTATTCATTTGTGCATTTGCAAAATCAAAACTGAATAAAAATAAAATGTATGACAAATAATGTCATTTTCCTCCTCTACTAGCACAATGTTTAGCACAAAATATGTCAATAGGATTGTTGAATGCTATCAAATAGAATTTAGTGATTCCTTCATGTCCTTTTCTAATTTGATCGAATCATCATCTACCTCCTGCCACCCTCATTAAGGAGACAAGATATTGGCAGGAGAATTGTAATATATCTAAAATAGGCTGATGGACAGCAGATTTAATGGAAAATCTTCCAAGTTCACTGTTGAGGTTAATAAGCATAAAATATCTCAAAACTAAATTAAAGCACTTTTTAGCTTAAGAAGGCATTAAAATGAAAAGCTTGATGGCATTTTAGCTGATTCTAGAAGTAAGTAGCATTCCTGTGGTAAAAAGTACCATTTGCAACTGAGATAAGAATAAAGAGTTTTTGTCTTCCCTGAATATATCGTAGGAAAAAAAAATCCTTGCTAATCATTATCCTTGCAAATGTCTAATTTAAATTTTGCCTCAAAATGCCTATCTGTGGGTACTGCAGCTATTTTATGTGTGTATATAAAATATATATGCTGTATTTTTTATTATTGCTATATAAATTTATTTGTCCTTATTTTAGATTATGATTTCCACCTTAAAGTTTCCAAATAAATGATATCAACCATCTTTTCTCATTTACCTTGTTTTGTGAAGGTGTTCATATTTCTTGATCAAATCTCTTGAGTTTTTACATTTTGAGTACTACAACGAGATCAATTTGCAATTCCAGTGTATTGCACTATATTTGAATTGGAACAAAAGGAAACATCTCAGAACAAAAGCTTGTTGAATGGATTAATTTTAAATGCCTTTGGTTCAGATGAATTTTTTAGTGGAAGCAGCAGGAAAATGCTCTACCTTTCCCCAGAGATCCCTATTGTTCACCAGTGAGGAAAAATAATCTGTAATTTTAAGGACTGCAAATATGTTCCAGTAATTTTGTAGCTCCAGGGTCATATTTCAAATTGTCTGTAATTTATAAGCATATATCTTTGTTTTCTTCTCTGTAAACACTAGCCCTCTCTTATGGCTTAACTTAAAATATTATAAACAAAATGTTTTAACCAAAAACTTAGACCAAAAGTAAAATGCCTGCTGGTTTGTTCTATTAGTAACAATTTCTATCTTGTCCTAAAATTGTACACTCATCTATTTTCCATGCCCTTTCTTCCACATCTCATCTCTTCATTAGGCCCTCTGTCAATGTCTATATACAGTTAATTCTGTCCTTTCAGCAATAATACTGTGTGGTGAAACAGAGTATTATGGATGAGTTGTGTGACCTGCAAAGGGAGAAGCTAATATAGCTGAGAAAAAGAACACCATAGGAAGATTTGTTATACAGCAATGCCTCTAAGAGCTAACCGTGCAGAAACTGAGCCTTTGTGAGTCTTGCATTTCAACTGCACGGATGCAGAAAGCAAGAATTTATCTCCTTTCCTGCCATATGTAACAGAGACATTCTAATTTCTGAAAGGGCACTTTCTGGCTCTTCTTTCTAAGATTCTGGGATGATAATTAATTAAGTTAATGAATTTATTACTCTTCTATAAAGTGTCTGAAACAAAGGAGCATAGGAACTATAAATCGCTTAAACATCAGAGAAAGAAAAAGCATATTATCTGTTAGCAAAAGCCTAGGTATTATTTAGGCTTTATGTTCTCTTGTTCTAAAACTTTCAGTCAGTCAATTAATTTAATGTTATTAAATTAATAAAGGGTATTTAGAATGCATTCAAACTTAAGAAATCATCAACTTAAAATAATTATATATGTGTACCTCATGGTAATCACAAACTAAAACTATGTAACAAATACATACATAAAAAAACAAAGGACTCTAAACATAGCAATGACTGACTATAGCAAGCACTGACTCATTGGGAAAGACACTAATGCTGGAAAGGATCAAAGGCAGGAGGAGAAGGGGACGACAGAGGATGAGATGGTTGGATGGCATCACTGACTCGATGGACATGAGTTTGAGCAAGTTCTAGGAGTTGGTGATGGACAGGGAGGCCTGGCCTGCTGCAGTCCATGGGGTTGCAGAGTCAGACATGACTGAGCAACTGAACAGACAACATAGCAATAAAAATAGTCAACAAATCACAACAGAAGAGAGCTAAAGATTAACATAAGAACGAAATGAGGTACAATCCCCAAAGAATTAACACAATGACAATAAATACATACCTAGCAATAATTATGTTAAATGTAAATGGACTAAATGATCCAACCAAAACACACGGAGTAGCAAAATGGATTAAAACAAGCAAACGAAACGCTAAGCCCACAAGAGACTCAGTTCAAATCTAAAGATGCACACAAACTACAAGGGAAAAGACGGAAGAAGGTGTTCCATGAAAATATGCACAAAAATAAAGATGGCATGTCATACTTGAAGGAGATAATAAGACGTTAAAGATTGTTACAAGAGAAAAAGAAGGACATTACATAAGGTAAAGGGATCAGTTCACCTAGAAGACATGACGAGTGGAAATATACACGCTCCCAGCATAGACGCACATAAACATGGAGAGCAAATACAATAATAAGCAAGGACTTTAACAACTGCTTACAAAAGCGAACAGATTATCCAGACAGAAAAGCAATAAGGAAACACTGGCCTTAAACAACACGTTGTGTCAGATGAGGTTAGTAGATACATATATTATTCCATCCAAAACCAGCAGAATGCACAGCTTTTTAAGTACACGTGTAACATTCTCCAGGGTAGAGCACATGAAAGGGCAAGTCACTCAGGCATGTCCGACACTTTCCGACCCCATGAGCTGTACAGTCCATGGGATTCTCCAGGCCAGAATACTGGAGTGGGTACCTTTTCCTTCCCCAGGGGATCCTCCTAACTCAGGGATCAAACCCAGGTTGCCCACATTGCAAGCGGATTCTTTACCAGATGAGCCACAAGGGAAGCCCAAGAATACTGGAATTGGTAGCCTATCTCTACTCCAGCAGATCTTCCTGATACAGGAATTGAACCAGGGTCCCTTGCGTCGCAGGCGGATTCTTCACCAACTGAGCTATCAAGGACATGTTGGGCTGCAAAATCTCAGAAATTTAAGAAGATAGAAACAATATTAAGTATCAGCAATATTAAGCATCTCAACACTGTGAGACTAGAAATCTACAACAACAACAACAAAACTACAAAAAAAAGTGACTACTAAGCAATATGCTCCTAAGCAACCAGTTAGTCACTAAAGAAATCAAAGAGGAAATTTTAATAATACCTGGAGACAAGAGTCACAGCAAAAGTAGTTCTCAAGAAAATTTTATAGCAAGACAAGCCTCCCTCAGGAAACAAAATCTCAAACAGTCTGAACTTATACCTAAAGGAACTGAAGAAACACAAACAAAACCCAAAGTTATTAGAGGAAAAAGTCATAAAGATCAGAGCAGAAATAGAGACAAAAAATATAAAATATCAATGAAGGTAAGAATTGGTCCTTTGAAAAGATAAACAAAATTGAAAACCCTTTAGCTAGATTGATCAAGGAAAAAAAGATAAATGTCTAAAACCAATAAAATCAGAAACCAAAAGGGAAAAGTTGCCGCTGACACCACAAAATGCAAAGAATCATAAGAAACACAGAGAATCACATGCCAATAAAACGGACAACCTGAAAGAAATCGCTAGAATCGTACAATCTCCTAAGACTGAATCAGGAAGAAATACAAAATATAATCAAACCAATTACCAGTAATGATATCAGTCAATAATTTAAAAACTCCCAATGAACAAAATCCAGAACCAGATGAATTCACAGGCGAAGTCTACAAAACATTTAAAGAAAAAATTAACACCTATCCTTCTCAAACTACTTTTAAATATTGAAGAGCTATTTGTATGAGGCTAGCATCACACAAACACCAAAAACAAAGATATCACCAGAAAAGAACCGAAAAAAAAAAAAAAAAGACTATCACTGATGGACATAGATGGAAAAATCCTCAATAGAATATTAGCAAACCAAATTCAACTGTACATTAAAAGGATCATACATCATGATCAAGTGGGCTTTATCCAGTGATGCAAAGCTGTTTCAATATTTGCAATCCAGTCACTGTGTTATACCACACTTACAGATTGAAGAATAACCAAAGTGTGACCATCTCAGTAAATGCAAAAATGGTTTAGATAAAATTCCACATTCATGTATGACAAAAACTCTCCACAAAGTGGAGATATAGGAAACATACCTCAACGTGTGGAAGCTGTTCACTTGTGTCTGACCCTTTGCGACCCCATAGACTATACCGTCTATGGAATACCTCCAGGCCAGAATACTGGAGTGGGTTGCCATTCCCTTCTCCAAGGGATCTTCCCAACCCAGGGATCAAACCCAGGTCTCCCGCATTGCAGGTGGATTCTTCACCAGCTGAGCTACCAGGGAGGTCCACACCTCAACATAGTAAAAGTCAGTTATGAGAAACCTACAGTTAATATCATACTCAATGGTGAAAAGCAAAAAGCATTTCCTCTAAGATTAGGAACAAAACAGGGATGCCCAGTCTTGAAACTCTTGCTCAGTATAGTGTTGGAAGTCCTAGCTATAGCAACCAGGAAAGAAAAACCAGTAATAGGAATCTAAACTGGAAAAGAAGACGTAAAGCTGTCTCTATTTGCAGATATAATGATACCATGATAACACAATGCTATTTGTAGAAAATCCTACAAACATCCCTAATTAAATTCAGTAAAATTGCAGTATACAAAATTAACATAACCTGTTGTCTTTCTTCACAAAAAACATCAAACTTTTAGAAAGAGAATTTAAGAAAACAACTCTATTTAATTACATCAAAAAATTAAATACTTAGGAATAAATCTAACCAAGATGACGTTAGTAGAAAGACCTGTACTCAGGAAACTGTAAGACACTGATAAAGGAAAGAGAGGATGTCACAGTCAAGTGGAGAGATATACTGTACTCACTGATTGGATGAGTTAAAGTTGTTAAAATGGCTGTACTCTATAAGGCAATTCACAGATTCATTTCTATCAAAATACCAGTGGCATTCCACAGAATTAGAATAAATAACTCTAAAGTTTCTATGTAAACACAAAAGACCTTGAATACCCAAAACAGTTGTTGAGAAAAAACAAAGCTCCTTGATATCATGCTTTCAAACTACATTGCAAAGCTACCGCCAACAAAACAGTATGGTACTGACACAAAAAGATTCTGATTTATCAGTGGAACCAAACACAGAGCCCAGAAATACGCCCACACCTTACGGCCAGTTAATCTCTGACAAAGAAGACAACGATACAGTGAAGGAAATCCCTCTTCATACAGTGGTGCTGGGAATCCTGGGCAGCTACATGTAAAACAGAAAACTGGGCTTTTGCACATCACCTACAAAAATAAAATAAAATTGGGTTAAAAATTTTGGGGACCTGAAATCATGCAACTCCTGGGAGAAAAATATGCTTTGACATTTGTCTTAGCAATATTTATTTTTTAGATATTCTTTCTCAGGCAGGGGAAACAAATGTGAAAATAAACAAATGGGATTACATCAGAATAAAAAGCATTTGTGCAACAAAGGAAACTACCAACAAAATGAAATAGGCTGTTTACTAAATATTTGCAAATGATATTTCTGATAGAGGGTTAATATCCAAAATATACAAAGAAATAAGATTCAAATTTATAAAAAAATAAATAATCTGATTTTTAAAATGGGCATAGCAACCTGAATAGATGTTTTTCCGAAGAAGACATATAAATGGCAAGCAGGTCCATGAAAAGATGCTCACGGTCATTTGTCATCAGAGAAATGCAAATCATATGCACAGTAAGATATCATCTGATACCCGTCAGAATGGCTAGTGTCCAACAACAAGTAACATGTTTTTGTAAGAATGTGGAATAAAGGGAAGCTTCAAACACTGTTAGTGGGAATGTAAATTGGAACAACTACTATGGAAAACAGTATGGAGTTTCGTCAAAAAATTAAAAATAGAATTACCACATAATCCAGCTATTCCACTTCTGAATGCTTTTTAAAAGAAACAAAAACACTGATTCAAAAGCATACATACACTTCTATATTCACTGCAGCATTATTTTCAAAAGCCAAGATACAGAACAACCGAAGGGCCTATAGTTAACTGAACGGCTAAGAGATGTGACATATGCATATGGAGCCTGACAGGCAACAGTCCATGGCGTTGGAAAAGAATCAGGTACACCTCAGTGACTAAAACAACTATGTAAATATATATATATATATCGAAAAGAGTTAAATCTTGCCATTTGTGACAACATGGATGGACCTAGAGGATATTGTGCTATGTAAAAAAGTCCAAGGTAGATACTATGTGAGTTCACTTCGATGTGGAATCTAAAAGACAAATCAAATGAAAAAACATGCAAAAGAAAAAAATTGTGGATAGAGAGAACAAACAGATGGCTGCCAGAGGGAGTTGTAGGGGTCTGAGTGGCGTAAGTAATGGAAATTATTAGGTACATGCTTCCAGGTACAAAATAAATGAGTTACAGCGATGAAATGTATAGCATGGTTAGTACCAATAATATCATAACAACCTATTTTTGGTGGCAAAGATGGGCAAAAGTTACAAACTTTCATTTACAAGGTAAATAAGTATCAAGGATATAATGATTAATGTATGTGGTTACTGTACATGATTAATGTAATTAACACATGATTAATGTAATTAACATGTTATATATGAAAGTTGTTTTTTAAAAAAGAATCCTTGAAATCCTGACTCAGTCTATTGATACATCTGAAATTTGTCTAAGCACTGTCAGCTGAGAAACCATACCCAAGAGTGGTTGTATTTGAGGATACCTGGTTTAAGTCCTATTCCAAAGAGCTCTGAGATTCTACTTTGTTGAAGAAACATGCTGTGCTCTATACCATACAGCAGGCCGTTGGAAGGTCCCAGAGTGAAAGGAAATTCTCTGTAGATTACAGAGACTTGGAAGCGATCTTTACTATAACAATACTATCAAAATGGAAGCGAATGAAATTCCCTACTCTCAGTGAGTTTGTATGTCTGTTTTCCTGATAGCTGAACATATTGCAGACAGAAAGGGCATTGTGAAATCTCCAGGGACTTTCCATAAGTCATACAATTTTAAAATACTTCTATTTGCCCATGAAGCCATAATGTAGGGGCTGAATTTTTCTTCAAATGTGACAGTCCCTTTCATGTGACTGTTTATATAACAATACATTAAACAGATTTATTTCTAGCATCTGTTTCTAAGAGAAAAGAGTAAACTTTGGTGTTTTTCTCCCAAAACAGGAGTTTGGGGAAAACCTCAGAAATAGTTTTAGACATAAAAATACCCTAAGATTTTTAATTTTTTAATAATATTTCATGTCCAGTTTGAAGAATATAAAATTTTTAAAAAAATGTTAGAGAAGATTTGGTTCCCAAGTTAAGATAGGATTATGAATGTGTGAGAAAAGTTCTGTCTTAACAAAGTAGCAACATGTTATTTAGAATACAAACATAGCAGACAAGGTGGTTGTAAAGAATCTGAGCTCATAAGTGTTGAAACTTTTTTTTTCTTTCTTAAATAATCAAAGACATAATAAAGTCATTCTAAAGCACAGAAAATTATTTTAGTATCTCTGCTAGGTAGGCAGATTAGACTGACTATAGCCCTCGAGGCTCCTCTGCCCATGGGATTCTCCAGGCAAGAACACTGGAGTGGGTTGCCGTGCCCTCCTCCAGGGGATCTTCCCCACCCAGGGATGGCACCCAAGTCTCTTACGCCTCCTGCCCTGGCAGGCACGTTCTTTACCACTTTGCCGCCGTGGCTTCCAGTTTTATCCAAGCAGTCACGTGTATCAGTACTTCTTCTTATGGTTCAAATACATGTCCACACACACCCAGAAACACACTCCACATTTTGCTTATCCGTTCCTCTGGTGACAGATCTTTGAGTTATTTAAACCTTAGGCAAGTATGAATAGTGTTGTTATGAACAATTGTGTATGGGGTATGTTTGAGTCCTGAGTTTTACTTCTTTGGAGTATATAAGAGTGGAATTGCTGGATCATACGGCAATCCACCTGCATTGCAGGAGACCCCAGTTCCAATCCTGGGTTGGGTAGATGCCCTGGAGAAGGGATAGGCTACCCACTCCAGTATTCTTGGACTTCCCTTGTGGCTCAGCTGGTGAAGAATCCACCTGGAGTGTGGAAGACCTGGGTTCGATCCCTGGGTTGGCAAGATCCCCTGGGGAAGGAACGGCTACCCACTCCAGTACTCTGGCCTGGAGATGTCCATGGACTATGCAGTCCATGGGGTCTCAAAGAGCCAGACATGACTGAGAAAGTCCTCCATTCTCTCTCTCCATGGCAGTTCTGTGTTTCACTTTTTGGGGAACTTGAGCCCATTCCTCACAGTGCATCCAGGATGAGTTTTTAAGAAATACCAAAGTCCCCATCTCATCTCCAAAGGCTTGGGGGTGGTGAGAAGCTTTGAAAAATAAGCAGGGTCCAGTGCTGCCCCTGGGGAACTCTGTGACCTTTATCAAGTTTCTTAACTACATTTGGAGCCTTCGTGTATTCCTCTGTTAAAGCTGAAATAACACCCTCCTCTGTAGACTGCTTGTTACAATTCCAGGAAATAGTGCATAAGAAGCATTTACTGTTTAGTGTACCTTTTCCCCCATTTTCATATATATTAGCTTTTTCCCACACAAAATATGGAAAGCTTTAATTTTCTGCCTACTAGTCATTCTAGGACAGGTCAGCTTTTGAATTAACTGTTTTCATATGTCAGAGCCTCATATATCAAAACGTGAATTATTGTCTTTACAAAGGAGGCGTGAAAGATGAGAGCGCCTCTCTCACAGACTTCATTTGTTTGCTTCTGCTGAAGATTCCCAGGCTTTGATCCTGCGTGAACTCTTTGTAGTGCCTCAGAGCTTATCTGAACATCTGATACGGAAAGACAGTTATATCATCTTGTAGCACTCACTGGACTTAGGGTGAGTCCAGAGAAACTTGGTGTTTCGATTTAAAGATGGTTCTTTCACGCGCACCCAGGATGGAAACTAAAGTGCAGCCGGACCTAAAGCTCACCAACTAGTGTGCTCCCCAGTGTGCAAAGAGCATGAGCTGAGCATTGAGGGCAGCCTGGAAAGGGGTCTCGTGGCCTCGGGAGTGGCCGGGAACGCGGCTTCGCGTGCTGGGAGCTCAGCGCGGCAGCCGCCTGGACAGGGCCTGCTCGTGCCCTCAGTGAGGGCCCAGGCGCTGCCGCTTCCCTGGAACCTGTGGCAAAGCCAAAGCAGTTCCCTGCCTCCTGGAGGACGAGTCGCATGGGAGAGACCTCAACCCAAGGCCACGGAGGGAAGGTCGAGTGAAAAGCGTGAGGCGTGCACTCAGCCTCAAGGACTTGTAACGGGGAAATCCCCGTGGTCTTGCCCTGCACAGTCTTTGATCTGTGAGCACAGGCCTGCTTTAGGATCACTTCACAGGCTCCGGCTTGTCTTTCTAGCCAGCACCTCCTCACAGGCCCGGCGACCCTCCCGTGTTGACACTCTCATGTTCTTACCGTGGATTATAAATCTGGAGAGGACACTTGAAGTTTGTCAAGAACTTTAATCATTTTCTTAGTGCATGTTATTGCAAGTCGAACTAGACTAATGACATATAAAATAACTCTTCCTTAGATACAAATGTGGATATATATAGGAGTTCCTAATGTTGAGCTTGCCTGGTGGCTCAGAGGGGAAAGAATCAACCTGCAATGCAGGAGACCTGGGTTCAGTCCCTGAGTTGCAAAGATCCCCTGGAGGAGGGCATGGCAGCTCACTCCAATAATCTTGCCTGGAGAATCCCCATGACAGGGGAGCCTGGTGGGCTAGAGTCCATGGGGTCACAAAGAGTCAGACATGACAGCGGCTAAGCATAGCACAGGAGTTTCTAAAAAGATTTTTAAACATTTCTCTAAAGTCAAAGACATGCTTTTCTATTTGAATTTTAGAGGTATAATATTAGCCCATTGTGTAAAGTTTTATATATTTGGGTTTTGCAGAATACACATTCACAATTTTACTGTGTAAGTGGGGACTTCCCTGGTGGCTCAGTGGTAAAGAATCTGCCTGCAAATGCAGGAGACCTGAGTTCAATCCCTGGGTCAGGAAGATCCACTGGAGAAGAAAGTGGCAACCTGTTCGAGCCTTCCTGCCTGGAAATCCCACGGACAGAGGAGCACTGTGGGCTACAGTCCATGGGGCTGCCAGAGTCAGACACGACACGACTGAGAGACTCAGCCAGCACCCCACTGTCGCTACACAAGTAGTCCTTATGCAAGGACAGATTGGGAAACCTTTCATTCTCAAGCCCAGATTTGTGTCCTGTGACGTTAGTCGTTCATTAGAACCTTGATATGTTTTTCCCAGAAGTCATTAGGGAAAAACAAAACAGTATTTTCCCCAGTGACCCTTGACCTCGAGAGTGATGCCTAGGAGATGCCACGCGTGTTCTTGAACCGCCGGAGGCCGAGTGTGAGGCCCATGTGTAGGCGCTCCCCTGGCAGCATTTGAAAGACTGATTTTCCCCTTCTACCCACACGGCACTTTCACGGTTTACACTTTCACTGACTTCTTGCTATTTCATTTGAGTACCAAGTAGATTGTCTCAACTTCCTGCCTGTTCAGTTGTTTAAAAAACAAATCTAACATTGAATTTAATGCTGAGGAAATGGTGAGAAACTGACTGCTCAGAAGAATTAATTTCCTCAAGGGTTTTTTTTTAGCGGCTTGAAAATCAGCACACAAAGTTTCACACTGCATGCAAATGACTTTCCCTGGGCGTTAGGGTATTTCTGAGGCCCTGAGGCATGACTTAACCTATCTGGGCTTTCCCTGAAAAATCAATTGCCAACCTAGTCTGGAAAAATTATTTTGTACATTAGGTTGTGAAATTCATTCTGGATTCTGAATTACTGGTCTTCATTCATTGATTCAAAAAGTATTTATTAAAACCACCCATGTGCCAGGCACTTTGCTAATTCCTAGGCTTATAAAGCTAAATAAGTTTGACTTAGTCACTGTCACAAAGATTTCAAATGCAGTCTAGAAATGAGTTGGGTGTCTGCATGCAGTGTGAGCAATGATAGGCATCGATCTTGCACACCATGGCAAAACTTTTAGTTCAGTTCAGTCGCTCAGCCATGTCCAGCTCTTTGCGACCCCATGGACTACAACACACCAGGATTCCCTGTCTGTCACCAATTTCCGGAGCCTGCTCAAACACGTGTCCAGTCAGTCGGTGATGCCATCCAACCATCTCATCTTCTGTCGCCCCCTTCTCCTCCCTTCAATCGTTCCTGCATCAGAGTCTTTTCCAGTGAGTCAGTTCTTCACATCAGGTGGCCAAAGTGTGACAAGCTGTGGACAACACCTAAACGGACTCTGAACGAGGTCACTGGAGGTGTGGGCACATTGGTGGGGTAGGAAAAGCTTTTATTTTAGAACCACAAACTTAATGCGAATGACATAAGCAGGCAGTAACTAGAAAAAAAGATGAAAAATACAGGCTTTGGAGGAAGTTGATGTGCTTCCAGTTTGCCCTTCCTTTGACAACATAGGGGTTTATTAGGGTCTCTTTTGTTTGAATCCTGAGTGGCAACAAAATGTTAATAATGCATTACTTTCCTTTTTGTAGGTAACTGTTTCTTTCCTGGTCTTTTTAAACATGAATCTGAATTAGATGTGGGATTTCTTATTGCTTATGAGAAATTCAGTCAGCGGTTCTCAGATTTAAGCATTTGAGGCTGACTTCTGCCTTGTAGCATCCTGGAAGCCCACTTTCTCCCTGAGAAGTGGTGCAAAGGGCCTCATCCCCGTGTTCATTTCCGCTGTCAGCCCATTGTGCAGCACTTGTGTTCTTCCTAAGAATTAATCGTGGGTCAGATGATGTTTCGTGAAGCTTCTGGCAGATCAATAAATGCCACCCTACAGCTGTAGGACATTTTTATGATGCTTTTCCTCAATGGATGAAGGAGAAGGTCATATTAACGATTGAAAACTCATGCAGAGATACTTCTGTTCAGTTCAGTGTTTAAGGCTTCGTCTTCCTAACAAGGGGTTCAGGTTCAATCCCTTGTCGAGGGAGCTCAGTTCCCGCAAACAAACTTAAGCAAACAAACTTAAACCAACAAAAACAAAAATTTGCACTTGCCACCCTTGCTATGGAAGGAAGAGAATCTCATCTCTCAACCCTTGATTTGCATCACCGTCATTCCTTATAAAGCTGTTGAAATGCTGGCGTTATTCTTTAATCAAGTTGTCCAGTTCCATGGAAAATGTCTCTGGCACTTACCAGCCTCAGCATTTGCTGAGTGAGGTCACTGGAATGGCCAATACATACTGTTGACTGGCCAACTGAGGATCTGACTGCCCCTTTTAGATCACAGGCCCCGTACCCAGAGCACTTGTGAGGACTTGTCAGTGGTTTGGGAACATGACATGCACAGTGGTCTGACCATAGAAACAAATCCCTGAAACCTTTCACCATAACTGCATGCGTGTGCTCAGCTGTGTCTGACTCTCTGTGACCCCCGTAGACTGTAGCCTGCCATGCTGCTCTGCCCATGGGATTGCCCAGGCAAGCCTCCCGGAGTGGGTTGCCATGCCCTCAATCTTCACAGATTGAACCCAGGTCTCCTGCCATTGGCAGGTAGATTTTTTTTTTTTTAACACTGAATCATCTGAGGAGCAAACTATATTCTTCGTTTTCTGACGGAAAGTCTCAGGATACTGTCTCCACGAGAAAGACAATGCCATTATTAATTCGTAATTATGATTTTTAAAGTAAGCTTTTTTTTTTTAGTATTTTGAACATGTACAAGACTTCACAAATCTTGTTTATGCCTTGATGCATTTTGATAGCTTTATTGGAGGATAATTTCCAGATCATTCAGATCGCCCAGTGCAAGTGCAGGCTACACAGTAACGTGCAGCGGTGTGCGGCAGCCTCACGCCCGCTTTCAGAGTGCTTCCTCCGTCAGCCTCAGACGTTTCCTCCTGTGTATTTCAGACATCCCCACTCTCACCTGAAGCTCAGGCAGTCAGTGATTTGTTCTCTGCTTCTAGAGTTTTGCCTTTCTAGACATTTCCTATAAATGGAGTCATACAGTATGTAATCTTTGGTCTGGTTGATTTCCCTCAGCATAATTATTGTGAGATCTTTTTCAGAGTTGTTGCATAGCATGTATTTCCTTTTCTTTTCCTTTCTTTTTCTTTCTTCTGCTGTACCACCCAGCTTATGTTAGTTTCCCAGCCAGGGACTGAACCTGGATCCCTGGCACTGAAAGCCTGAGTCTTATCCATGGGACCACCAGGGAAACCCCTATGCCTGTCTTCATGGCGAGCAAAACTCCACTAAATGAATGATACCCATTCGGTTTATCTGCTCACCAGTTGATGGACATGCGTGTTGCTTCCAGTTGAGATTATCATGAATTGAGCTGCGGACATTTGTATGCAAGTGTTTGTGTGGATAAATGATTTCACTTCTCTCCATTAGATACCCTGGAGAGGAATCACTGGGTCCTGTGGTAATGTGTGTTTAACGTTTTTAAAAATTTCTTAAATGTTTTCACTGTGTAACATTTAACATCCGCATCAGACAGGAGAGGTTCCGGTTTCTCCCTATCCTCGCCAATACTTGATATCTTTAATTTCTTTCATTCTAGCCACTTCAGTGGGTGTGTAGTAAGTAAGCTCTTGCGTGCGTGCTTGGTTGCTTCACTCGTGTCCCACTCTGTGCAACCCTCTGGACTGCAGCCCGCCAGGCTCCTCTGTCCATGGGATTCTGCAGGCAAGAACACTGGAGCAGGTTGCCGTGCCCTCCTCCAGGGGCCCTTCCTGAGCCGGGGATCGAAGCCGCTGCACCCTCTGCAGGACAGGCGGATTCCTTCCCGCTGAGCCACTCAAGAAGCCCCGTGGTCTCTTACGGTTTTATTTCTGTTTTATTAATTACTCGTCCTATTAAGCATCTTTTTCATGTGCTTATTATCCAGTCATACAAGCTTTATTAGTAAAATAGCTTTTCAAATATTTTGCCTAATTATGGCACTTTTTAAATCACAAAATGCATTTTTGTGATTTTTTTGCTAGAATGTTTGCTGTATACATAGACGTTGAGATGCCCTTAGAATTCACCCCACAGAGCTTTGAAAGCATTTCATGTGATAGGAAAATGGTATACCGGGGTCATGTCACTTAAGAGATATTTGTATAAAATGCAGTATGTTTGTTTCATAGCTAATGAGATGCTAAATCTAACCTTTGGCTCAAAAATCATCGTTTTCCTCTCATTTGGTTCTCTGTTTTGTTATGTATTTGTTGATAATTCATGGTTAAAAAGGCATAAAGAGCCGTCTGCCTCACAAGGGGCTGAGCTGCTTCTTCTCTGCATTCTTTCCAGGAGTAACTATTTATTGTTAATTATGATTGAAACAGTAACTCTTTAACAAAGCACGAGTAACTTCGATTAATCAGCTGCTTTCCAGGCAGATATACTCCCCGGGACCCCTAGGGTTTTCATCATCAAACTGTAGTAATGACGCTGCTTTGCACAGTGCTGTTGTTTCGTGGTAAATATGTGCATTGATTACCCAGGAGCCCGGGTCGTGATGTGCTGCTGTTCTGCTTTATTTTTATTATGTTAGGAATCCTCCGCAGTAGGGGCTGCTGTCTACTACAGGGTCACCTTGGGACTTCTCGTATGGAAGTCTAAATGAATTCTTTGTTACTGTAAATTACAAACAGAACGACAGCAGCGTGCTTCCACACTTATAAATATGTATGTCCTTCCCACCAATGAAATTATGGTGAAGGATAGATCAAAGTGAATTAGCGCCTGTCAAGGAAATTTGATGGGTCATCCCGTGCTATAATGTGATTCCCTTTTCTTCTCAGTGTGACATGAGCACCAAACCCTGCATCTAGCGTTCCTTCGCCCATTGTGGTTAACAGGAGCTCAAATGTGAAAATGAACCACCTGATATATGTGCAGTGGGAGGCAAATCGAAAACTAAATTTTTACAACCAAAATGACTTTGATTGCATTCCGACTCTGAGTATTGCTTAGTATTTGTCGCTACTGTAGGGTTAGGCCATTGTGTCTTAGTGTTATAAAATCTGTTGCTATGAATCTCTTAGGTTTTCATAAAAACTTTCTGAAGCCGCCTGTCCTAAAAATCTATTCACTGGGCCGTATATGTTTCCCAGTCTTATTGACGGTTAAGAAATTATAATAACCTATTGTTTTCCCACCTCAAAATACTCAGAATCTAGCAAATAAAAATCTTATCACTACCACAATTATTCATCTCCAAATGTGTTTTAAATTTTATGGAATTTAAGAGAGAAAATCCAAAACATATGACATAAATTTGAAGTAGAAATGAGACAATTAAAAATAAAGAACAGAAGCTAATGTTCATAAAATTGGTTTAATAAAGAAAAGAAGGATAAAGTTGAAACTTAAAGGAAGTAAATAGGAAAATAGTGAGGAGGAGGGAATGGATAGTAAATAAGGGGCCAATTTGACTAATGAAAGAGCAGATACCAGTAGAGCTCAGACTATTGCAGTAGCCTGATAGCCCCTTTCTTCTTGGCTTTATCCTGCATCCTTCTCATGACATCTTTTTCAAAATTCAAATATAATCTTATCAGCGATGCCTGATAGCATTTTTCCACCTAGAAGCTGTACCTTTTAGTTACTGCTTTATTTATTTATTTTTCCCCCCAATTTGGCTGCGGCTCTCAGTTGCTGAGTGCCAGAGAGGCCTGGGGTGCTGCAGTGGGACACGGCTGAGCAGCTGAACAGCAGCTGGGCTGCCGGCGAGGTGCACTGCGTCCCTGCAGAGCGAGGCTGCCGCTCAGATGCCACCCCGTTGTCTGCGTTCCGTTTCGTGCGGATTTCCCTGTCTCAGAAATAGCCCCAGCTCCTTGATATTCTCCTGAGTTTTCTCGCAGTCTCCCGTTTCTCTCTGATCCTTTCAGAGAACCCTTTGGCTCTCTGGAACCTGAACCACCAAAAGAGACTTCAGTGTTCTTCCTGAAAAATTCCCAGACGTGCGTATATATACAGCCTACAGATGTCATAAAAAATGCCAGTGTGCTTAACACCTTCTGTGACACCTAGCTGTTCACAGTTCCACCCGGGTGCATCCCTTCTTTTCCCTTTTTTCTGCCTCTTATCTTTCTAACCAAATGGAATAATGTTTTGTTTTGTTGTTTTGTTTTCAGCAAATGTACGGCTATTTTCTCTGTTAGTGGATATAGTTGGAAATAAATCTTACACGTGGTTGTTAGTTATAACTCAGGTTCTGCATCTTTGATCGTCCTTCCAGTCCGCACTGTGGGTTCATGCTCATTTGTTATTCAATCTAAAATGACTCTTTCTGTCTCTCTCTCGATAGCTGTTTTTGAGCCACAACACTGATTCTATTTGGACATTTCCCAGTTAGCCACTCACATATATCAACATGTTTTCGAAGTTAAGGATGCTACATGGAACCATCACAGCAGTCACGCCTGTCTGCACCCGCACCTCCTTGCTAGAGCTACAAGCTGATCAGCACGCCTGCTCGACACACGCCTGGCGTGGGGCATGAAATGCTCCAGTTCCACGTGATTTTCAAGCCCGCTTGCCTCCATCCATGCTTTAGATTTGGTCTGTCACACACGCCTAACAGAGATCATTCATTTCTACATTTACAAGTGAAGACACAAAAGATATTAAGAAACACTTTGATATAAAGGCTTGTGGTTTTTTCATAAGAAAATTAAAAAGCTTTTAAGGTTTTCAAGCCCTTAAAAATACATCAGAGCAAACGTATCTAAGTGAAGCTTTGAGTGGGTGCGATTCTGTTTGAACATCAAATAATAAGGTGTTTTCCCACAAAACAACTTTCAGATTCAGGAAAACTCATCTGTTAAGGAACCTGCCAGTCTATGCAGGAGACATTCCCTGGGTTCAATCTTGGGTCAGGAAGACCCTTGGAGCACAGCACCCCACTCCATTCTTCTTGCCTGGAGAATCCCAGGGACAGAGGAGCCTGGTGGGCTACAATCCATAGGGTCACCCAGAGTTGGCCACTACTCAAGTGTCTTAGCAGGCTCGCACAATTGTTGATGAAGGGCTAGTGGTAAAGAGTCCACCTGCCAATGCAGGAGATACAAGACACCTGGGTTCAATCACTGGGTAAGGAAGACCCTCTAGAGAAGGAAATGGCAACCCACTCCAGTATTCTTGCTGGAGAATCCCACGGGCAGAGGAGCCTGGTGGGCTACAGTCCATGAGACCGCAGAGAGTCAGACATAGCTGAGCAACCAAGCACAGCAGTTGTTAAGGACACCTATCCATTTCCTCCCATCTGAATGCAGAATCTGGGCTGAGAATGCCCAGGGTTCCTTAAATGCTTCTCCGAGACCTCACCGCTCCCGAGGCGGTTGTTGGTAAGTCTGGTGGGCAGGGTGAGTACAGCATGCTTTGTCAGCTGGTTAGCGGAACCTGCGGCCACTCATCCACATCTTGGCGTTGGGAGTCAACGGGGGAATGTGCTTTTCTTATTATCCCAGAAACCCTACTAGAGAGGGTGTCCATTTCCTTCTCTAGAGGATCTTCCTTGCCCAGCAATTGAACGCAGGTCTCCTGTGTCTCCTGCACTGGCAAGTGGATTCTTCACCACTAGCATCACCTGGGAAGCCCTTCATTAACAACTGTGCGAGCGGCTAAGTTGCTTCAGTAGTGGCCAACTCTGGGATAGTAAGATGAAGTCTGGGATAGTAAACATCAGCATCTCATAGGCTGACGCTGCTCCAGCTGATGGGTGAGAGAGGGATGATGGTTGCATGTCACCCAGCACAGCCCTCTGTACATGTATGAGCCCAGAGTACAGATGAAGACAGCAGTGCTCCTGGGTTCTGACCTCGGGGGATGGCGGAGCTCTTTGCACAAAGGCCTTTGGAGATTTCACTATTTTCTTTAATTTTTAATAAAAATTACATGTTACCAGCTAACACATATAGGTGGGTGTTAACAGTGAAAAGTTAGTCTCTATTTCTTCTTACACCACGTTGCCAGCTTAGTACTCCCAACCTTCAGAGCTCAATAGTTTCTCTTGTCCACTTTGAAATGTTAAATAAGTATCCATGTATGCAAATGTCCAATATGTGTCTGCTTGTATTTTTTTCATAAAAGTTGACAAATAGTATCCCATAGTCTATTCTGATCTGCAACTTGATGTTTTTTTCACGTTGTTAGCACCTAGATTCCCTCCTAAGTCAGTATATAACATTCTACCTTATCGTAAATGGCTATGCAGTAATATATTGTGTATCTGTCCTATAATTTTTTAAATGAGGTACTTGTGAATGGATGTGTGAAACTGCCCAACATTTCAGATATGGTAAATGGTGCTTAATGAACATCTCTGTTCTTACCTTAGTCTGCTCCTGTTGCCCTAATAAAATACCATAAACTGGGTAGCCTGAACAACAGACATATATTTATCACAGTTACAGAGGCTGTGAAGTCCAAGATCAAGGTGCCGGCAGGTGCAATTCTGTTGAAAGCTCCCTCAGGAATTTGTTGCAAAGGGCCACCTTCTCTCTCTGTCCTCTCGTGGCAGAGAGAGAGAGAAAGGCAATGCTCAGGTTTTGCTTCCTTTTCTTAAAAAGACACGCATGCCATCACAGGAGTCTGCCATCACGACTTCATCTAATGATTGCCTCCCAAAGGCCTGCGATCCAAGTGCCATCACGGTGGAGGTGAGGGCATCCTCTTTGGGAAGACAGGCAATCATTCAGTTCATAGTACTTCCTATGTCTTTGCAAATGTTTTCTAAGCATCTTGTTAGAGATTGTATTGCTGTGTCAAATAATATATAAGCTGCATTTTTATAAACATTATAAATTTCTTCCAGCAGGTAGCACATGCCAATAGTAGCTCCGTATCATCCCCACTTTGTTTGTTGCTAAGCTTTTAAATATGTTCCACTCCAACAGGCAAATAATGGAATTTCATTTTATTTTTTTTTAAATTAGAATGAACTTGAACTTCTCTCTGAAGACTATTGACCACTTGGATTTTGGTCCTTTGAGTTACTTCTTCAGTCCTTTTGTTTATTTCTGTATTGAGTTGTATTTTTTTTTAATTGACTTTGAGATTTTTTGTGTATATCTGAGAGGCTAGTCCCTTGCAGCACATATTGTTTGTCCTCTTCCCCGTTTGCTGTTTGACTGTTGGAGGGTCCCAGTTATTGATTGCTTTGTAACAAATAATGCCATGTCTCTCAGAAAACTAATTTTATTTCTCAGGATTCCGAGGCTCATGACTCCAGACAGGGTGTGGGGAGAATGGTGTGACTCTTCGTGATGCCTGTCGAGGCTGCTCTCGGGTCTTTTTCATCCAGATATCCAGCTCTCAGCTGTGAGGCTGGGGAGGCTGGTGGCTGGCTGCAATGGCAGGACCAGGGCCCTAGTTCTGGGGCCTTAGCCCTCGAGCCAGCTGGGTGTTTTCCACAAAATAGACGTAAGGAGCTCTCCTTCCCATGGAGCCCCTCCATGTGACCTCTTAACCCAGAGTTTCCTGCAAAGTAGCCAGATGTCTAACTTGGCAGCCAAGAGTGTCCAGAAGTGCAAAGGCAGAAGCTTTGGTCTTAAATGTCTTTCACATCCTATTGGTGAGAACAGGTCACATACCCTGCCCAGAGTCAAGAGGAGGGAGCCAAGCTAGGGCAGCGTTCTGCAAGGCATGGGCATTTTTGCCAGCCTGCAGTGTAGCAGACTACCAGAAGGTATTTGGGGGTTTTGTTTCTTTGTTTTTTTGCCGTAGAAATGTTTAAAAGCTTTTCTTGGCAGTCAGATCTTTCATCTGCTCTGTGTGGCTTCAGGTCTTACTGCACCTGAGAAAGGATGCGCTATCCCCAGACTAGAAAACTCAACCATTGTTTCTTTTAATACTTCCAGGGCTTGGATTTTTTTCCCCACATTTAGAATTTTGTCTCTTCTACAATCACTTCATCTTTCAAGAAGAAATCGAGATAGGAATTAAACTCTGTTTTGTTTTTTTTTAATCTATTCCAGTGCTGTCTGTGGGAAAATCCGTCATTTCCTACTGACTTGAAGAAAATTGTTATTGTATGTATTTCCATACTGCCTATTTGCTGCTCTTCCTTTATTTCCCTGCACCAACAGTATTACCTTACAGTTGTGAATAGTAGACTTCAAATACATGGAAAACAGAGAGACGTTATCCAGGGTTGGGTGATATGAAATGGACAGAGGAACCTCTTGCAAGGGGTGAGATACCTAGCTGGGCACAGCAACTCAGAGAAATGGCTAAGAAAAGCCAACTCCTGGTGTTACCACTTCCTTTTCTATAGAATGCAGAAAGGGGATTTAAGCCTTGTTACAGGGCTTCCCCTGCGGCTCAGCTGGTAAAGAATCCTCCTGCAGTGCGGGAGACCTGGGTTTGATCCCTGGGTTGGGAAGATCCCCTGGAGATGGGAACCCCACTCTAGTATTCTTGCCTGGAGAATTCCATGGACAGAAGAGCCCGGTCAGCTACAGTCCACGGGGTCACAAAGAGTCGGACTGAGCGACTAACATTTTTCACGATAGATATAAAAAAGTAAAAAAGTAAAAACTGACACACAGCTACAGGGGTGACTGTGTTCGTGTGAATTACGATTGGTGGGTAGTCACGAATCCCTCATGTGGTCCCAGTCTCGCTGCAGTTCCCACCTGTGGACCTGGGCGGTGTCATTCCCGACTCCTCCTCCTCGTCTCTCAGGCAGCCCAGGTGGGATGGGCCAGGCCTGTGGGTAACAGGTCCTGGCTTCTTCCCTAGGGCTGCCCATACCTGTCTCCTCTCATCTTCTGATTGCTCAGAAAATGGCACAAACAACATATTCTCTTGAGGTACAGAAAGTGTATTTACATGTGTAGGTATTTATAGATTGCACACCACACCAAGTTAGTATATCACTGACTCTGTTTCCTTTGCTGTACATTACATCCCTGTGACTTAGTTATTTCACAATGGGGGTACAGCCTACAAAAATATCAAATCACTATGTGGTACACCTGAAACGAATTTCATACTGTAAGTCAACTAGAGTTCCATAAAATTTGCTTTCAAGTATGTGATTTTCCTGCTGCACGAATATTTGTAAAATATTATTGGTAGATGGTGACTACAGCCATGAAATTAAAAGACGCTTGCTCCTTGGAAGAAAAGTTATGGCTGACCTAGACAGCATGTTAAAAAGCAGAGACATTACTTTGCCAACAAAGGTCCATCTAGTCAAAGCTATGGTTTTTGCAGTAGTCATGTATGGATGTGAGAGTTGGACTGTAAAGAAAGCTGAGTGCCAAAGAATTGATGCTTTTCAACTGTGGTGTTTGAGAAGACTCTTGAGAGTCCCTTGGACTGCAAGGAGATCCAACCAGTCCATCCCAAAGGAAATCAGTCCTGAATATTCTTTGGAAGGACTAATGTTGAAGCTGAAACTCTAATCCTTTTGCCACCTGATGCAAAGAACTGACTCACTGGAAAAGACCCTGATGTTGGGAAAGGTTGAAGGCAGGAAGAGAAGGGGACGACAGAGGATGAGATGGTTGGATGGCATCACCGAATCAATGT
The DNA here is from genome assembly GCA_006408675.1 of Madoqua kirkii. Taxonomy (NCBI): domain Eukaryota; kingdom Metazoa; phylum Chordata; class Mammalia; order Artiodactyla; family Bovidae; genus Madoqua; species Madoqua kirkii. The sequence goes on along the minus strand of SJYC01004028.1, from coordinate 60,420 downwards.
ATATAACTTTGAGTAAACTGTGGGAGCTGGTGATGGACAGGGAGGCCTGGAGTGCTACAATTCATGGGGTTGCAAACAGTCATACCCAACTGAGTGACTGAAATGAACTGAACTGATTTGGTCAGCTACAGTCCACGGGGTCACAAAGAGTCGGACTGAGCGACTAACATTTTTCACGATAGATATAAAAAAGTAAAAAAGTAAAAACTGACACACAGCTACAGGGGTGACTGTGTTCGTGTGAATTACGATTGGTGGGTAGTCACGAATCCCTCATGTGGTCCCAGTCTCGCTGCAGTTCCCACCTGTGGACCTGGGCGGTGTCATTCCCGACTCCTCCTCCTCGTCTCTCAGGCAACCCAGGTGGGATGGGCCAGGCCTGTGGGTAACAGGTCCTGGCTTCTTCCCTAGGGCTGCCCATACCTGTCTCCTCTCATCTTCTGATTGCTTCAGAAAATGGCACAAACAACATATTCTCTTGAGGTACAGAAAGTGTATTTACATGTGTAGGTATTTATAGATTGCACACCACACCAAGTTAGTATATCACTGACTCTGTTTCCTTTGCTGTACATTACATCCCTGTGACTTAGTTATTTCACAATGGGGGTACAGCCTACAAAAATATCAAATCACTATGTGGTACACCTGAAACGAATTTCATACTGTAAGTCAACTAGAGTTCCATAAAATTTGCTTTCAAGTATGTGATTTTCCTGCTGCACGAATATTTGTAAAATATTATTGGTAGATGGTGACTACAGCCATGAAATTAAAAGACGCTTGCTCCTTGGAAGAAAAGTTATGGCTGACCTAGACAGCATGTTAAAAAGCAGAGACATTACTTTGCCAACAAAGGTCCATCTAGTCAAAGCTATGGTTTTTGCAGTAGTCATGTATGGATGTGAGAGTTGGACTGTAAAGAAAGCTGAGTGCCAAAGAATTGATGCTTTTCAACTGTGGTGTTTGAGAAGACTCTTGAGAGTCCCTTGGACTGCAAGGAGATCCAACCAGTCCATCCCAAAGGAAATCAGTCCTGAATATTCTTTGGAAGGACTAATGTTGAAGCTGAAACTCTAATCCTTTTGCCACCTGATGCAAAGAACTGACTCACTGGAAAAGACCCTGATGTTGGGAAAGGTTGAAGGCAGGAAGAGAAGGGGACGACAGAGGATGAGATGGTTGGATGGCATCACCGAATCAATGTATATAACTTTGAGTAAACTGTGGGAGCTGGTGATGGACAGGGAGGCCTGGAGTGCTACAATTCATGGGGTTGCAAACAGTCATACCCAACTGAGTGACTGAAATGAACTGAACTGATTTCTTCACTGAAAATAGCTCCTTATCACACTACTGATCTATATTGTTACTGTACAGAAAAAAATTATTTAAATATCTCAATATTGCCCAGTCAATATTTGCCTATATAACCATGAGAAAAGCCATTAAATCGTTGATTCATACTTTAATTAATTCACTTACCACATAATTGTGATTGTTGTTCAGTGGCCCAGTCGAGTCTGACTTTGTGACCCCATGGACTGCGGTGCACCAGGCCTCCCTGTCCCTCACCATCTCCCAAGATTTGCCCAAGTTCATGTTCATTGCCTCAGTGATTCCATCCAGCCCTCTCATCTTCTGATGCCCTCTTCTCCTTCTGCCCTCAATCTTTCCCATCACTGAGACTTTTCCCTTGAGTCGACTGTTCATATCAGACGACCAAATTACTAGAGCTTCAGCTTCAACATCAGTCTTTCCAGTGAATATTCAGGGGTGATTTCCCTTAAGATTAACTGGTTTGATCTCCTTGCTGTCCAAGGGACTTTTAGGATTCTTCTCCAGCACCACAGTTCAAAGGCATCGATTCTTTGGCACTCTGCCTTCTTCATGGCCCAGCTCTCACAACCGTGCATGACCACTGGGACAACTGTCGCCTGACTATACAGACCTTTGTTGGCAAAATAATGTCTCTGCTTTTCAACATACTGTCTAGGTTTGTCATCACTTTCTTGCCGAGAAGGAATCATCTTCTGATTTCGTGGCTGCAGTCAGCATCTGCTGTGATTTAGAGTCTGGAAAGAGGAAATCTGTCCACCATTTCCCCTTCTATTTGCCACGCAGTAATGGGGCCAGATGCCATGATCTTAGTCTTTTTTAATATCTAGTTTTAAGCCAGCTCTTTTACTCTCCTCTTTCACCCTCCTCCAGAGGCTCTTTAGTTCCTCTTCACTTTCTGCCATTAGAGTGGTATCATTCGCATATCTGAGTTTGCTGATGTTTCTCCCGCCTATCTTGATTCCAGCTTATAACTCATCCAGCCCAACAATTCTCCTGCTATGCTCAGTATATCCATTAAACAAGCAGGGTGACCGAAGCCAGCCCTGCTGTACCCCTTTCTTGATCTTGAACCAACCAGTTGTTCCATGCAGGGTTCTACTTGTTGCTTCCTGACCTGCATAGATGTTTCTCAGGAGACAGGTGAGATGGTCTGGTATTCCCGTCTCTTTCAGAGCTTTCCACAGTTTGTTATGATCCACACAGTCACAGGCTTTTAGCCCAGTCTGATGTTTTTCTGGAATTCTGTTGCTTTCTCTATGATCCAGCAAATGTTGGCACTTTAATCTCTGGCTCCTCTGCCTTTTCTAAACCCAGTTTGGACAGCTGTGCGTTCTTGGTTCACATAATGCTGAAGCCTAGCATGCAAGATTTTAAGCATGACCTTACTAGCGTGGGAGATGAGTACAACTGTCTAAGGGTTAGAACATACTTTAGTACTAGTCTTATTGGGAATGGGGGTGACAGTTGACCTTTTCCAGTCCTGTGGCCACTGCTAGGTCTTCCAGATTTGCTGACACATTGAATGCAACACCTTGATGGCATCATCGTCTAGGGTTTTGAGTAGCTCTGCTGAAATTCCATCGCATCTACTAGCTTTATTAACAGCGGTGATTCCTAAGTCCTATTTGATTTCGTGCTCCCAAATGTCTGGCTCTGGGTGGCTGACCATATCATCTTAGTAATTGGCTCATTAAGATCTTTTCTTGAACATGTATTCTTTCCATCTCTGCTTGATCTCTTTAGCATGCATTGGGGCTCTGTCATTTCTGGCCTTTATTGTGTCCATCTTTGGGTGAACTGTTCCCTTGATGCTCCCTATTTTCCTGAAGAGATCTCTAGGCTTTCCCCTTCTGTTGTTTTCGTGTAGTTTTATGAACTGTTCATTGAAGACGGCCTTCTGGTCTCTCCTGGTAGTTACGATATGTTCCCTCTTTTACAGAGTATGTAGAGAGATGTGTGGGCTTCCCAGGTGTCACTATCAGTAAAGAATCCACCTGCAATGCAGGAGACATAAGAGCGACCAGTTCCATCCCTGGGTCTGGAAGATCCTCTGGAGAAGGGAATGGCTGCCCACTCCAGTATACTTGCCTTCAGACTCCCATGGACAAAGGAGCCTGGTGAACTGTAGTCCATGAGGCCACAAAGAGTTGGATGTGACTGAAGTGACTTTGCACGTGTGCATAGAAATGTGTTATCACAGAGGCAGGATCTCCTCTGGTCAGTGAAACACATGCGTTTAGGGAAGAAAAGGGGCATACTTTTTTCCAGCAGATGAGAGTCATCCCATGTCCCGAAAGCTTAGGAAGGGTTCTGATCCAAACCACCTGCAATCATGCCACATTTTATATGTGCAAATTATAGACCTGCTATATCTTTCTTTGAAAAGAATCTATTGATTTTTGTGATAATTACATAAAAAATCTGGCTTTTAAATTAAAAGGTTAGATTTTTTTTAATCATTTGAGATAGAAGAATATAGTAAAACTGTAGAAAGAAATATTTTTAAGCCCTGTCAACATGATTTCACAGCATTTTCCTACACTTCTGTCATCTGACAGAATTCACTCAGTCTCCAGAATACAGTTGATTTGTCAGAGTGGGAGGTGCTTTAGAATATTTGAAAGACAGGCTTCCATTCTAAGTAACTGACAGTGTGGGAGTAGAGAGAGAGAACACAGAAGAATTTGCAGTGGAAGCCTTGGGCTGGGTAAACAAGATACTGATGGTGGATCCAGAGGATTTGCTGAGACCAGGAATCCTCTAGGCATCGTCTGTCCACCGAGGATCAGTTCCTGAAACTCTCACTTGCTCGACTGGTCCTTGGTGACTCAGAGCTAAATTGGTTAAATACTGTTGTTCATACATATGTCACAAGTGATGAGTTTTATGTTTCAGTTACATACAAAATCCTTTATATTCTTGAAGTTATGCTCATGCTAAATGAAAGCTTTATTTGGTCTTCTCAACCTCAGCAAATACAGAGAAGTTCACAGACCATCCTGACTTACACTTCCTGTCACTTACACGTGACTGTTTATGTCTATCCTACCATTGTCCTTTCCCATATCTCCAGTGTACACACATAAAAATGGCACCGTGTTTTAAGCACCAAAGTAAAGATGAAAATATGACAATAAATTCTACAGTCAGGAATGATTTAGTAAATATAAACTGTGAGCAAACCGTCAGTATAAATGTAGACTGCATGTCTGTATTTGTAAAGATTAGGCATTTGCAACTGTGGTTATTTTGTAGAAATGATTTTTCAGTGTATATAGTAGATATGTTAATTACCTTAACAATGAACAATCCATCCAACACTTGTCTTCTGTTACCTTTAAAATTTTTTTCCAAGTAGTGGAAAAGCCACTGAAACTTTTGCCCCATATTTAGTCAGAGCACAGTGAAGTTTCTGTTAAACCACTGAAATTCTTTAAGAACCAGCACAAATAATGCTCTGCAAAATGAAACAAAGGAGTTTAGTCTCTAAAGGCAAAAAAAAAAAAAAAAAAAGAACAAAACCAAAATTACACTCCTCAGAGAGAAACTGAATATAACTCACATTATTCCCTAGAAGCTTATAAAATCAGTCACAAAATTAATAGCAAAAGAAGCTCCTGGAAATTGTATTTAGCATCTGACCAAGAGTGGTCAGAATGTAAGAATAGCATCTTGATCTGGGCTTGGGCAGGACCCAGCCTCTCTCCTGTGATGTCTCCTGCCTGCAGCAAAGTGAGGCCTGCTACCTCCCAAGCGTGCCCCCCACCACTGAAGTTCCCCGATGCTCAGACTAGAGTCCAGGAAGTGCTGGCAACATTGTTGGGAGGGGATATGCTTTCAACATGGAACCCTAGTCAAGCTTTTATTAACTGTATGAGTCTGCTAGGCCAGGTTCTTCAGAGAATCTCTCTCTCTCTCCTGTGTGTGTGTGTGTGTGTGTGTGTGTGTGTGTGTGAATCCTCACATGCGGAACTGTAGAAACGGGGGGTTTGTCATGCAACTTGAGCATCTGTCGGTTTTTGAAACCACACCTGCCCTGGATCCAACTCTATCCTCAAGCAGCTCCCCACGTATACTGAAGGACAAGTACAAATGCAGTACACGCACACACACTCATGCATGCACATGTACACACGCACACACACACACCAGTGAGTCTAAACCATTCTCTTCCCAAAGATACAATTATTTTGGATGTGTAATCAATTTTATACGAAGCTCTTTTTATTCCATTTTCCCTAGTCAAAGGAGAAGCCTGCTCTCTCTATATGGCCCTGAAATAGAGGTAGACAGATTTGCCCTCTGTAATGGAAAGAAAGCAATATTCAGAGAAGAATTTTCACGAGACTGAGCTGCTTGCTCTGATTCATCGCTTCCTGTGCCGACCTGGCTGCTGCCGGCCCCACTGCCCAGCCAGTCCCGCTCTCCCCGGCAGGCCTGGGCTTTGCAGCCTTGACCTGAAGCGTCGAAAGCAGCAGCAGCAGGAGGGTCAAAAGGTCCCTCCTCAGAGTCTCCTCAGCTCACTGCTTGGAGGGAAATTGCCTTCTTTTGCCGTCATACCTACTTGTGTTTAAGTGCATGAAGTTGCTGAGTATTTCCTGTGGCCAGGATGAATTTACCAAATGCAGTAAGGAAAACCCTCACCGTTCAGTGTGTGCTTTAAGACAATGTGTTCGTTTTTATGTCCTCTCTGTGTAAATGAGATCCTCACCATTGATTGTAATCATTTATCTGAATGCCATTGTTTCTGTGTAACAGACCAAAAAAAAAACAACTTAAGTTAGTAATGGGATGGTAGAATGGGAGACTTAAAATGTGGACCTTGTCAGAAAAATCTAAGGTATCTTTTCACTAAACTTTTGAGATATCCTCTAATGTGAGTATCGGTACATGAGACAATTCAGACCAGAATTCATTCACTCAAGGAACAGAGCTGTGGCAGGCTGAACTGAGCTGATGTTCTTTCTCACCTTTATCTATCCCCCTCGGCCTTATTTCATTTATCCTTCAGTGTAACTGCTGATGGGGAACATTTCTTCTCTCTGAATTCATCAGATGTGTTATGTCTCTATTCCTTGAGCTGCTGATCTGAATTGTCTTTTGACTTTTATTATTAAATTTATTCCGTATTACTTCTGTCTCCAATTTGTTCATACACCCAGTGACAGCAGAATCTGGACCGATGTTTCGGAGATCTGTGGCTGACTCACCAGCTCCCTGTTCACATTTGTCACTGAGGCCGCACTGACATGCCTGCCGGTTGAAGGCCATGGACGCTGGCCTGGCCTGCAGGCGGCGAAGGGCTGCTGCGCGGCCAGCTGCCAGTCTCCAGTAAGGGACTCTGCAGGTGGACAGTCATAGCGTTTCCAGCCTCGTTGCCCTTGACATCAGCCTATGATTCACCATAGATTATAATCTGAACTGTTGTAGACATTTTCCCCAGTCACTGCAGTAGACCCTCCTTCCTGTGCAAGTTATGAAATAGCCACAAGTATAAAATCTTCAATACAAATTGGGCCTCAATTGCCACAGTGCTCTTAAAATTGTTCCAAGGTGAGGGGGATGAGAAGTGAAGTCACTCAGTCGTGTCTGACTCTTTGCGATCCCATGGACTGTAGCCTATTAGGCTCCTCCGTCCATGGGATCTTCCAGGCAAGAATATTGGAGTGGGTTGCCATTTCCTTCTCCTGGAGATCTTCCCAACCCAGGAATCGAACCCAGGTCTCCTGCATTGCAGGCAGACGCTTTACCGGCTGAGCCACCAGGGAAGCCCGGGCTTAGTGAGAGGGATCTCCTAAATTCTCATCCAGTTAAACCATGTTCTAACTATGGATCCAAAAATGTGAAAACTTTCTAAAAAGTCACCCAGTTATTTTGCAAGTTCCATCTATCCGCATGGCTTTGCCTGATTTCAAAAGATGCTGACGTCCCGCTGTCAGCAAAGACTCCAACGACTTTAGCCTTGAGGGCACTCACTTCCTAACCACATGCATCGCCTCCTTGAACCGCAGCACTTTTAGAGGATCAAGGACTGTGCTGATTACAAGGCATGTGCTTCTGTTTCCTCATCCGCCTGATGAAGATTATATCCATCTTGGAAAGCTGCCGTGAAGTACACACTCAAATAGTGGAGACGAAGTGATATTGTGAAAATGTGATACAGTCTGCCGAAGTAGCGAATGAACATTATTGGCGGTGGTGCATTCATGCTTTTCTAAAACCTGTAACTCATTTCCTCTCTACCTTATGTCCTGACTCAGTTTCAAGAGCATCCATTTTTTTTCGAGTAAAATACTTTTGTGGTTCAGAGGACTCACTGTACCCAAACAATCTGATTGCCCATTATGATTCCTTTGCAGTATTTTAATTTTCCAGACTCCTTTTAACTGGAAAAGAGTCATATACAAGAGAGTGTCAGGTGTCAGTTACAGGAGTTTGGCTGTGCTGTGGAAAGCTTGCTTTTGCTCTAGATTGTTTTGTTACATTCAGTCTTTCAAAATTCAGTAGTCAAAAATCTGTTCTTGATTTTCTTGAAGATGGAATAGATGAGAAAATCTTTGCCTGTAAAATGAGAAGACATTTCATATGCCATGAACACCATAAGTTATAATAAAGGGGGAAATGTACTCTCTAAACCAAAATGTGGTATGGAAGCAAAATTAATTTAAAGAACTGACATATAGTTTCTAAACCTATTGTTTATCATTTTAAATTGCATTTCTTTGTTAATCTAATCATAAAACTATTGTGTTCTCCAATATCAGTAAAGATACTTCTCCTCTTGTAGAAAGAAACTGAGCCTAAATGGAGGTAATAATTCTCCACAGTAAAATCCTGGTTTAGACCTTTGGATTCTGAAGAAGGAGACTTAACGTATGCATACACAGGGTGATAGCACAGCTGGAAAGGAAGAAGAGAAGCTGAGCAGGAGGGATGATCAGGGAGAATACTCACGGAGCAGCCGCTGCCCTTTCGGCACGGCGCTTTGTTGTGTTCCTCGCTTATAAATTTAAGGAAAAGACTCGGGCTTTGGGGCTCTAGGATGCTGCAGGTAGGAACGAACACAGCATGTGTTAACTTCAACCTCAACAAGAAGAGACTATGAGCCGCCACACCATTGGCCCTGCTAGCAGCTGTTTATCCTCTTCCTGGGTCAGAGGTTCAGGACAGTGATAGTGTCAAACATCCCTGTAGAGAAGAAAATAGACAGACCGGGAATCCTCTAAACAGAGAATCGTCTGCTGTTGACTGGACTGTCGGGGTCAGGCTGCTTTCTGCTCCAGTTGTCCTGGAGGAGGGAGGTTGCCCCCAAATACGTTTCCTAGGTAGCTAGCACTATTGCACGCTGAATGCTGCCTCCTTCAAGAACAATAACAGGTTTTCAGTCAATTCTCCAAACATTGTGTTGTGTGGAAACTTGACCAGAAAACAGGTCCAGTGAAGTGTTTTCTTCTGTTGTTCCAAATTTAGCTGCAGTCTCAAAAATTGAGATATGGAGTCGGGGGGAGTGTGAAGCTTGAACCAGAAAGGCAAGAAATGTAATTTAAAAAATGATTCCCCATCTTATAAAAGCATATATAAAGTTTGGCCCTGTGAAAATAAGAATATATTAGCCCCCTGAATAATTTTTGTATGTCATGTTGCAGTTATCTGTTGCTACATATAGGACGGTTCAGTCCAAGTCAGTCGCTCAGCTGTATCTGACTCTTTGTGAGCACCTATGGAATGCAGCATGCCAGGCCTCCTTGTCCATCACCAGCTCCCCAAACTTGCTGAAATTCATGTCCACGAGCCAGTGATGCCCTCCAACCGTCTGTTCCTGTGTGATTCCTCACCTATCGCTGTCTCATCACACCTGCCCTGCTTCGTCTCCGCTCTAATCTTCAGGCCTGCTGAGTGGATCTTCCTTCCTACTCCCGGCCCAGTGCTCTCCAGCCCCTTTGTTGGACTCATTCAATTTGCATCAGTGAAGCTGCCTAAATGCCCTCCAAGGGCCTTCCAAGCGCCTGCACCTGGGTAGCTCTTGCTTGCCCTCCGGTACTCAGCCTCTTCAGAAAGCCTCCCCTCAGACCCTGTCCCTTGTCCCCACTGCTCCCGTATCTGTTCATTTCATCACTCAATTATTCACTCAGTTATCTGCTTGTAGCTCTCCAGTCACTAAGTCGTGCCTACGCTTCACAAGCCCGTGGACTGCAGCACACCAGGCTTCCCGGTCCTCCACTACCTCTCAGCTTGCTCAGGTTCATGTCCATTGAGTCGGTGTTGCTATCTAACCATCTCATCCTCTGTCGCCTTATTTGCTTAACAAATATTTATTGAGGCGCAAGTAGGCACCACAGCTAACTACAGCCGGGGCCGAGCGTAATGAGAGATTAGCTGGGTGATCTCATGAACCTCAGGAGCTAAATTGAGGATGCGGGTCTCCAGGCAGTGTTGCAGGCTCGCAACATTATTAATATCCTCAGCGTGCAGGCAGGTCAGGCCACAATTAGCAAGCTCCAGCTCCCCGAGACCAGTGTTACAGAGTGTATTCATTTTCTTTTGCCAGACACTCACCTCTCTCTTGCTGACTCCGAATCAGTGGGGAAAAAGAGAAAAATCGCCTGGCTCAGTGATGCTGGAGGGAGGTTTGATCGAGGTGTTTAATAGCGAGGGTTGGAATTTAATTTTGAATTTTCCTGCTGTGGCTGTTAACCATGAGGGTTTATATTACCATTTCTCTCGTATTCTTTTCAGCTATATTTTTACTAAAACTTTTCCCTCCTGTTCATGAAGGCAACCAAATGTAAGAAAAATCAATAAAAAGATTTTATAAAGCACCAAGTAAGTGCTGTATAGAATACATAGAGTGAGATGTGAATCTCCAAGACAACATCTGTTTCTGCCTCACAACTTGGAGTTGCTTCAAATTCACCGTATCAGACGTGGTGTAATGAGCACATCATTAAATTTTGAGGACAGAACAAAGCAATGTCAGCATTAAACGAATAGAGTTATAAATAATAAGACACGTTTAACCACTATTCCTACCATTTTGATGCTTGTAAATAATAATTTGAAAATGATTAAGACAATGTAGCAAGTTAGACATTGACAGTGATGTCCTCACGGCACATACTAGAGATCTCTAAGAACAGTGAGTGGTTGATTTGCAAAAGGTGTCATGGAGAAAGCGTCATTTCACTAGGAACGCCAAAACGGAAAGAATTTCAAGGGTGAAGGTATGGAGGAGCGTGTGTTCCAGGTACAGAGAAATGCGTGAGCAAAGAAAGATTTGGAAAAAGCAAGTTTTTAAGATGGTTCAGGTCCTGTTAAGGCCATTTTTACGCTCAGTCGTGTCTGACTCTTTGTGACCCTTTGGACTGTAGCCCACCAGGCTCCTCTATCCATAGGATTTGTCAAGCAGGGATACAAGAGTGGGTTGCCATTTTCTCCTCCAGAAGATCATCCCGACCCAGAAACTGAACCCGCATCTCCTGTGTCTCCTGCATTACAGGCAGATTCTTTACCACTGGGGCATCGGGGAAACCCCTCCAGGCAAGGCCCAAGTAAGCAATGAATCTTGTTAAGGAAGGCGGGTGCCATGTTGAGGCTAGCTTTGGATCTATCCTGATGGGTTGGTTTCACTTTAGAAAGAAGTGGAACTCTATTGAAATTTTTGAGAAAATATGGTTGTTCTTGCAGCGATGATTGAAGAAGAAAAATGTTTTATCATTTCTAGTCTGAATTAGAGCTAACCAGAATAGTTAGAAGAATACCATGGTGTCTTAAAGCAGGAAGGGTTGAATGGGAGCAGTGACTGGTTGGAGGGAAGGGCCACGTAGGGAAGTTGCTGAGGCAATGGCCACCAGAAGACTTCCAACCGTCTGACGGTGGAGTCGGTGATGGGGAGGGGCTAGCGGGTGAGCTGTGCAGTGGATGAGTACAGTGGGTGCGTCACAGGTGTCTCCAAGGTCTGGAACTTTCTGTCTGAAAGCAGAGTGAAAGCCCCTGCATTTACAACAGTCAGCTCAGGAGTGTGTTGGGCTTAGCTGGGATGCAAGTAGCTTGCATGATGAGTATAGCTTTCGACTCAGTGTTTGTGTATTCAGAAATAATGTATCGTGTTCTTTGTGCCAAGCACCATGCTGAAGAGTTTACCAATGCCTAGATAACTCATATGGTTCTTTCTTCAAGGAGAAAGGCACAAGGTGTCGCAAGTAAGTCTTAGAATCAGCACAGTAGGAGAATCATAAAGACCCACCAGCCCCTTTGAAACTCCAAACCAGTATTTCTTACTTGCCTTGTGACCGTGGCCAGTCATGTTCTTGACCCGAATCGTACTTTGGCTGAGTTATTATTGCTGAGCCCCAAGCTCTGTATGTTAAAGACATTTTGGTATTTAGTCCTCATAGAGCCTGCTGATGGAAGTATGTGTTTCACAAATGGAAACTGGCGTTCAGGTAAGATCAGCAACTTGCCCATGGTCACACACACCACGTGTAAACCCCCATTCCTTCCACATGAACACGGATAATATGAGGATGCAGACAGCATATGAGGTTTAAGCCCAGGATCTTTTAAACCATATCCTCTTTATTACCCATATACTCCATCTATGGCCAGAGTCCCCAGCTCCCAGACCGTGGACAGATACTGGTCTGTGGTCTGTTCGGAACCGGACCACACAGAAGGGGGTGATGGGGTGGTATTTCCCGCCACCCCCTATCACTCTTATGACCCCCTGACCTCCTGTCAGAGCAGCATGAACTCTACTGTGAACTGTGCTTGCAAGGGATGTGGGCTGCAGGCTCATTATGAGAATCATCCCTAAACCACCCCCCACTTCTGCCCACCCTGGGTCCATGGAAAACTGTGGTCCACAAACATGGTCTCTGATGCCAAAGAGTTTGTCCCAGAAACTGAACCCGCATCTCCTGTGTCTCCTGCATTACAGGCAGATTCTTTACCACTGGGGCATCGGGGAAACCCCTCCAGGCAAGGCCCAAGTAAGCAATGAATCTTGTTAAGGAAGGCGGGTGCCATGTTGAGGCTAGCTTTGGATCTATCCTGATGGGTTGGTTTCACTTTAGAAAGAAGTGGAACTCTATTGAAATTTTTGAGAAAATATGGTTGTTCTTGCAGCGATGATTGAAGAAGAAAAATGTTTTATCATTTCTAGTCTGAATTAGAGCTAACCAGAATAGTTAGAAGAATACCATGGTGTCTTAAAGCAGGAAGGGTTGAATGGGAGCAGTGACTGGTTGGAGGGAAGGGCCACGTAGGGAAGTTGCTGAGGCAATGGCCACCAGAAGACTTCCAACCGTCTGACGGTGGAGTCGGTGATGGGGAGGGGCTAGCGGGTGAGCTGTGCAGTGGATGAGTACAGTGGGTGCGTCACAGGTGTCTCCAAGGTCTGGAACTTTCTGTCTGAAAGCAGAGTGAAAGCCCCTGCATTTACAACAGTCAGCTCAGGAGTGTGTTGGGCTTAGCTGGGATGCAAGTAGCTTGCATGATGAGTATAGCTTTCGACTCAGTGTTTGTGTATTCAGAAATAATGTATCGTGTTCTTTGTGCCAAGCACCATGCTGAAGAGTTTACCAATGCCTAGATAACTCATATGGTTCTTTCTTCAAGGAGAAAGGCACAAGGTGTCGCAAGTAAGTCTTAGAATCAGCACAGTAGGAGAATCATAAAGACCCACCAGCCCCTTTGAAACTCCAAACCAGTATTTCTTACTTGCCTTGTGACCGTGGCCAGTCATGTTCTTGACCCGAATCGTACTTTGGCTGAGTTATTATTGCTGAGCCCCAAGCTCTGTATGTTAAAGACATTTTGGTATTTAGTCCTCATAGAGCCTGCTGATGGAAGTATGTGTTTCACAAATGGAAACTGGCGTTCAGGTAAGATCAGCAACTTGCCCATGGTCACACACACCACGTGTAAACCCCCATTCCTTCCACATGAACACGGATAATATGAGGATGCAGACAGCATATGAGGTTTAAGCCCAGGATCTTTTAAACCATATCCTCTTTATTACCCATATACTCCATCTATGGCCAGAGTCCCCAGCTCCCAGACCGTGGACAGATACTGGTCTGTGGTCTGTTCGGAACCGGACCACACAGAAGGGGGTGATGGGGTGGTATTTCCCGCCACCCCCTATCACTCTTATGACCCCCTGACCTCCTGTCAGAGCAGCATGAACTCTACTGTGAACTGTGCTTGCAAGGGATGTGGGCTGCAGGCTCATTATGAGAATCATCCCTAAACCACCCCCCACTTCTGCCCACCCTGGGTCCATGGAAAACTGTGGTCCACAAACATGGTCTCTGATGCCAAAGAGTTTGGGGACCACTGATCTATGCAGTATTTTGCTTCCTAATGAGAACAAATCCAAGTGGATGACGTGGGGTTATAAAACAATGACCAAATCTCATAAGTTCTGTGCTTTAATAGCTAAATCAATCATTGATGCGTTCTTATAATACAGTCTTATATGAGCTCTACTTTCCAGTTACTCATAAAATCCTAATGATTGGGACTCACTCTACCTTTGCTTGACCAAACTTACTGAAAGCAGGTTTTGATTTAACACTATAAAAGGGGAATATAGAAGTAATTCTTTATTAAGCACATTTAAAATAAATTGTTGGTATCTCTCATGAGATATGTTCTCTAGAGCCTTTAACAGATGACCAATTTCACTAAATTGTTGTTCAGTCACTAAGGCGTGTCCAACTCTTTGCAACACTGTGGCCTGCAGTACCCCAGGCTTCCCTGTCCTTCACTGTCTCTTGGAGTTTGCCCAGGTTCATGTCCACTGAATTGGTGAAGCCGTCCAACCATCTCATCCTCTGCTGCCCCTTCTCCTTTTGTCTTCAACCTTTCCCAGCATCAGGGTTTTTTCCAGTGAGTTGGCGTTTTGCATCCAGTGGCCAGTGTATTGGAGCTTCAGCCTCAGTCCTTTTAATGCATATTCAGGGTTGATTTCTTTAGGATGAACTGGTTTGATCTCCCTATAGTCCAAGAGACTCTAAGAGTTGCCTCCTGCACCACAATTTGAAAGCACTGATTTTTTTGGTGCTCAGCTTTCTTTATGGTCCAACTCCAGCATCTGTACATGACTACTAAAAATACCATAGCTTTGACTATGCCAGCCTTTGTCAGCAAAGTGATGTCTTTGCTTTTCACTAAATTGCCATTATTTTAATAATATGAAGATACAAGCACTGGGAAAAGATGAAGATTTGTAATAACAGCTTTGGGGATTGTTTGCCTTATTTCAAACTCTAAATATCTGCTCCTTTATATGATAGAAAGGTCACCCAAGCGCCTGTTGGGATATACAGAAAATGCATTGGGAATTTGTAAACCATCCACTTTCAAGAAGACTCTATAAGAATAGTTGTAAGAAATCTAAATAAGGACTACACAAGGGCATCACTCTTAAGAAGCCTGTGATGGCATGAATCTCTCAAGATTTACAGTGCTCTTAACCTACATGCTTGCTTTTCTCAAAGCAGCCAATCCTCTCTATTAAGAGCTATAATTAGATCTAACTGCTTTCTCTGTAGGTGGCTCACACAGTTTTAAGGCTTTTACCTCTGAAAACTCCAGATTATGTCGGAGTCAAGATGCCTCTGTTTCCCCCCTGCAGGTACGCGTGCCCCCCCACAGAGCCATCTTGTTGCTGGGCTGCAATTTTGGGTCCTGGAACATTCGGTAGGAATTTTTAGTGATTAGATGTGTTGAGCAAAAGCTGAGGCTTGGAGGACGTTCTGAGAACTAACTTTCCATACTTTCTGAAGAACTGCTCCTGCTCATAAGACCTCGGAGCCTCATGTTTAGGAGAATAGGTGTCCAGCAAAATAACCCTAGTTCTTCTTTTTGATACCCAATTTTCATTCCTACCCAGAGCAACAGGAAATTGGAGGAAGTAAAGAGAAGCTGGCAGTACCCACTGGTGTCTTAGCTTTAACCTCTCATTACAGAAAGTGCTTTTTGGTTTTAAAAGGAAAGTCGCTTTTATTGTAAGATCGTTTTGAACAGCTCAGGCTGTGCCTTGTGTCTCCTTGGGGCGTCCGTGAGCTCAGTTGGTGATACTGTCAACAAAGAGAGACTGCAGAGCCAGGGCTGACCTGTGGCGCTTCTGGGCCCAGCGCCATCCCACCCTGGCCCCTCGCTTTTAAACATGGTTGCGTTCTGACTCGGCGCAGCAATAAAACTCTCCCAGTAGCATTTTAGAAGCTTTTAAAAGAATGCCCCTCTAAAATGTCCTGTTACAGTGGTGATTGTTATTGCTGTTATTTCTTACTTTGTAGCACGCGTGAAATCTCCCCTGGGCTGTATTGAGAGGTACTCGCCATAGATCATAGCCATCACTGCATTCTCTGCCATAAAGGCACAGTCTGACTGCTGACTGCTGTCCTGGTTGGCAGAGTCCTCCTGTGGAAGACGCGATTGTTCCAAGACCTTAGAGGCTGAGAAATGGGGCATGGAGCTGAGTTTCTTGTGAAACAGCATCATGGGGAGTAAGCTCTACTGGAAACTAAAAGTCCTCATTTCCCTATTGTCGTGTGGATCCAATTCTTGGGATTTAGAATTAGGTTCCCCGAGTGAATCAACAGAGCTTGGAGCAGAGTAAGACAGACCTTTCTGGGGAAATCTCTGAGCAAGACTTATGTTCCAGGCACGGAGACCTAGGAGGAAAGACAAGGGTTACTACGTTTGTTTGCTCATCTCTGTTAAGACCCCGTTAAGTCTGCAAGGGCCCCCACCATCTGCCCGGGGTTTACATATACCCTCTGGGCATGCTTCATCTCCGCCATGTGAGCCTCGGCTCACTCTTCTCAACGTGTAATGAGTATAAATGCTTCCCAGGTGGTGCTAGTGGTAAAGGACTCACCTGCTGATGCAGGAGATGCGGCTGGATCCCTAGGTCAGGAAGATCCCCTGGAGGAGGGCATGGCAACCCAGAGTCCCATGGACAGAGGAGCCTGGAGGTGTGAGGTCCGTAGAGTCACAAAGAGTCAGACACAACTGAAGTGACTTAACACACACATGTATGAATCGCTGTATTTGGACCTTGTTTTCTCCTTTCTCACCCAGAACAAAACTCTCATATGGTGGTATGCTGTCACTTTTAAAAATTTCACCGTGTTTTAGAGTATTTAAAAAATAATATGTATGCACCCCTGTTTTATCCTGATCAGCTACGCATGGCAATAGAATTAGCATCTATCATTTTTATTCCAAATCACCCAAACACAAGCTTCCTGTGGGCTTGGTGGAGTCAGTGTCCCAGTGTTCCAGGCTCTGCCACCGGCACATCCACGAACGGACGCATCGGGTCCCTCCGCTCCAGACGTCTCGTCTCGCCATCGTGCAGTAGCCGCTGCCCTGATGTAGTAACTGCTGCTCCTCTGGGCATTGCTGTGTTTTGGCTGGTGACCAGCTCAGATGACCCCAGCTTGTGCCATCTTCCCAATTTTCTCACCTCATAGCCAAAAGAAGAAGTTCTAGCTTTTACAAGACTTGACCAAATTCTTAGAGATAATAGAAGTCATACAGGAAAAATAACCAGCAGAGGAGCCTGCTGCTACAGTTCATGGAATCCCAGAGTCAGACACGACTAAGCGACCGACACCTCCTTCTAGAAGCTGCTTGTAACTGCCAGGCCTCGCCTGATCTCAGAATCCTTGCCTAGTGCATGCTGGCCTCCAGGTGTGGAAGGCCTACTACCCCGTCTCAGTGGATCTCTAAAATGTCTCATTGTCCCAGAGTCTAGGCCCCTGTGCTTCCCTGGTCCCAGAGGGAGAATTTCTCTCTCCTCTCCTCTGAGGTGCAACTCACTTGGGATTAACCCATTTTTTTTCCCTTTGGTAATAAATACCAGCTTTTGTAGAAAGAAACCTAACTTCTAAAGACTGGATCCAACACAGGGCCACCCTGTACAGATGTCCAAGGGGTGCACTGCACAGTGGTGCCGACCTCTAAAAGAACAACGTTTGTGGTGCAGCCATATGGTTACTCATCTGTGAGCCAGAGGCTACACTGCCCAGGCTCCCCGTAGATGGAAACGGGACAGATTCAGGGTGGAGTCCATGCAGTGTGAGTGGACAGGTTCCAAGTCCCTCCTGGGCCAGTGCTGCAGGAAGTACGGCTTCTCGTCTTGCCTTTTCCTTCTGTCGGCTGGGAGGAGAGAACTGAAAGCCCAGGGGTTGGTGAAGTCCTAAGATCCAAGGAAACTGGGTCTCTGAACCATCTGGGGGAGGAAAGCCAATCAGGTTACCAGAACACTTGTATGGGACAGGTAGAGAAATAAGACAGATCCGTTTACACTTCATAAGGAACTGAAAATTTCACTGTTTATTTATTAGAGTCACTATTGTGAGTGGAACTAGTTCAGTCTGAAATGTATTTATTTGTAACTTTGCCTCCATTGGGAGCGTTTGAAAAAGCAATATATAGGGACTTGCCTTAATCACTGTAACTTAAAAGCACCCTCTGTAGTGGTCTTTTGCAGAAAAAGAAAGCCAAAACAAATCCAGGAATTGGCCCCAAGGACAGATTATATTCTTCATGGTAGAATGCAGAAACCCTTTATTTCAAATATTCCAGTTGAAAACAGAAAGTCCAGGGTCTCTTTATACATATAACCTTACTTAAAATCCTTCTTTGCCGAATTCTACTTTGAATTAAATTATATATTCTTTGTCTTTCAAAAAAATGATTCAGTTCCCAAACATTTTGAGATTTATTTTTTTCTCCTAAATGTTCTAAATGCTTGACCATCATCTCTGGTAGTGAACCCCCAAGCCTGGGATGTTTGGAGGCTGTATATCATTTACCAAGGGTAAATGCCATGGGATGCCAAGATCCCAGGCTGCCATGTCCAGAATATTGTCTGAGATGGATTCAGCTCTCCTTCATGCCAAAGGAAAGAACAGAAGTTTGCCAGCTAAGATGAGATCGGTAATGAGAAGAGGGATTCTTTTAGGAATAAATCTGGTTTTGAGCAATAGCTTCTTAGGAGGAAAGAAAGCCTTTTGAAAAAGATAGGAAGGAAGATAAGAAGTGTCTCAGAATACTGTGAAATAAGAACTGACTTTCATACGGCTCCGATGTATGAATCACTTCACTGCTCTCGAGTTACATGGGGGAAAATAGA
The DNA here is from genome assembly GCA_006408675.1 of Madoqua kirkii. NCBI lineage: Eukaryota > Metazoa > Chordata > Mammalia > Artiodactyla > Bovidae > Madoqua > Madoqua kirkii. The sequence continues at coordinate 41,924 of SJYC01004028.1, read as the reverse complement.
AGCGGGCTCTGGAGAGCAGGAACAATCCAGTTACATGGGGGATAATAGAAGTGGGCTCTGGAGAGCAGGAAAATCCAGTTACATGGTATAAATCTGGTTTTGAGCAATAGCTTCTTAGGAGGAAAGAAAGCCTTTTGAAAAAGATAGGAAGGAAGATAAGAAGTGTCTCAGAATACTGTGAAATAAGAACTGACTTTCATATGGCTCCGATGTATGAATCACTTCACTGCTCTCGAGTTACATGGGGGAAAATAGAAGTGGGCTCTGGAGAGCAGGAACAATCCAGTTACATGGGGGACAACAGAAGTGGGCTCTGGAGAGCAGGAACAATCCAGTTACGTGGGGGATAATAGAAGTGGGCTCTGGAGAGCAGGAACAAGAGCTGCTCTGACCCAGAGGCCCGAGGACTGAGGGCCCCAGGACCCGAGGACCCCAGCTGCTCTCCAGATACATGGCACTTGGAATATACCCTGACTTATTACGTGCATTTTTTTTTTTTGGTTTAAAAAATTTACTGCATTTTTTTATCCTTCTTTGCAAATAAAATATAAATCCTTTAAAAAGATTTTTAAAGACATTACAGATAATTGGAAGTTATATTTCATCAGCCCTAGATTCTCCTAAACCTTTTGCACTATTTCCTTAAAGTTCTGAATAATGAAGTCTTACCCTTAATGAATGCATTTTCTCAGCACGATTTTTTTTAATGGCCTTACAGTTTGACGTTGTTGTGGTGGGTTTTTTTGACATGCAGTTGAATCTAACCCATGGGTAGATTAGTGCGCCCTAACCAGGATTCAGAAGGCTTCCTCACCTCACATTCCTGGCACTCGCTTCATAATCAGTCCCTGCTGGGCCCCTCTCTCCCGGCACCGTGGGTCTGCCGTCCATTCCTGCAGCTGCCTTTTTGACTTTGCTGCAGGAGAACAGTATAGGAAGGAACTGTCAAGACTTGCTTCCTGTATTCAGCATGATGCCTTTGAGATCCCCCCACGTCCCTGTGTGTTTGCATAGCTGGTCCCTGCCAGCACTCAGTCGGGCTCATTGTATACAAACCCCACTGTGTGAGCATTTACTCCTTGAAGGGCACTTAGATGTCTTTAATTTCTGGCAGTTCTGACTAGAACTCCTGTAAGAATTTAATGTGCAGAGTTTTGTGTAAACATAGGTCTCCATTTCTCTCTCTCTCTTTTTTTTTCCAGAATTTGATCAGTTTGTCAATCCTTCCATTCTGAAAAACTCTCTTCTGGGACATTTAAATATCATGCTTCTCTAAGCCTCTGACCTTGTCATTGTTGTGTTGGATTTCTTTTTACCTAGTAATATATATTTTAAAAAAGATTTCCATATCTCTATGTCTTTTTTTTTTTCCCTTGCCAGTCTTCCATGGTTTTAGCAACTATTAGCAACTATGTTTAAATTCAGACCAGTGGGGAAGAATGTGAGTTTTTGTCTGCCCGAGATTAACTTCAGAGGCAGTCACAGAGTACGATGTGAGCTATAGTCATCCCCTTTTGGGAGTTTACCTGTAAGCTGTGAAGAAGAAAAATTCAGCAAATGGATTGAGGAAGCTTGAAATCTAAATTGGATAAGGAGGTAACAAACATGAAGAGTCAGGAATAATGGAAGGTTGATAGGGTCAGTGGATTGAAGGATCTGAAGAGGCTGAAGAATTATTCAGGTGAGATTACTCAACGGATTGATCTGAGAGTAGAAGATGGTGATCAGAGCACGCTTGGGGATTCTGGAGATAATGCCCAGTTATTGGTAGTGACAAGACTAAGCCAGACGCTCCCTGTGCTTCAGAATCAACTGGGAAGAAACTGTAAATACAGGCACCCTTGCTTTACCTTTAGATAGGCTAATGCAGTTGATCCTGCTGGGGCCACAGCAACTACCAGGGATTGAAAACCACTGCTCTGTAATGTGACCTTGAAGAGGAGGACAGAGGATTCAGCCATTTGAGGAGAAAAGGAGATTGAGGTCCGATTGGGTGAATGTTTTAACATACATGTTGTGGTCACAAAAATGAAAGTGTTAGCTGCTCAGTCGTGTCCAATACTTTGTGACCTCATGGACTGTAACCCACCAGGCTTCTCTGTCCATGGGATTCTCTCGGCAAGAATACCGGAGTGGGTTGCCATTTCCTTCTCCAGGGGATCTTTCTGACCCAGGGATGAAACCTGGGTCACGTGCATTGCAGGCAGATATTTTTACTGTCTGAGCCACCAGGCTGCCCATGGAGTCACAGTTTTAATGTTTGAATTGCATTCACTAACTAGACAAAGATTTTTTTCTTGAAATGGGAGTAGTACATTTCTTCATTGATATCAAGCAATTCCAGAAGATGGGTCATTATTACATTTTTAACTAAATAGGTTCAAAACTCACTGAAACGCCTCATGTGAATAATTTTTAAACAGAATGCATTTTAATTCCAACTATGTTTAAGTGTGCAGATATGCCTTTATTTATGATACCGTGTTTTTTTTTTTTTTTAAGAAAGCAATAAAGAAATGAAAACACTTCCAACCCTCTGTTTTCAAAATGTTCTCTATAAAACCCAAGTTGCTTCAAAAAAAATAGAGTGAGATATTTTTGTGCCTGGTAAAAAATTGCATCACCCTAATAAAATAGAGAACTTGATCTTTTTCTAAAATATCTACTAGATTGTTTTCTTTTCTGGTAGCAATGTGATACAGCAAAAGTCAAGCCAGCCACTGTCCTGTGTGGCATTTTTGCCTATATATACATATGTATATTTAAATATATATATATACACACATATGTATACATACATATATATATGTATATATATGTGTGTGTGTGTGTGTGTATATATATATATATTTAAATTCCCCTTTCTCAAGACTTTGCTACCAATTCAAAATTTGAGGGGGGAATAAAGAAGTATAAACCTACAAATTGTAAGTCATGTCAATGGTACTCCCCTAAAATCGTTTAATGCACCATCTATACCATCTGAAGACCTAGAAAAGATTCATGCATTTATTAGAAGCAAAATGAGAAACTGATTAAGTTTCACAGTACTTCTAAAGTTTGTACTATGAGTTAAACAGTGAAATTCTGTGTTACAAATAAGTTTCATGACCACTCCATATTTCAACTGAAGTGTGGAAAGTCTGCTGCATTAGAGGAGTCTTGTTTTCACAGGAGGAAGTATATCAGTGACACCTTCAGTGCTTTTTAGCTCTGGCTTCAACTTCTTCACTCAACACCCATAAATCATGGGTAGGTTGCTCATTCTCTAACCATTCTGCTTGAGTTTTGGGTTGTTTTTTTTTTTAATCTAATCAAGATAGCCATCCCATTAGTGGTTAAGTCATCCCAGATAACCATCAAATAATATTTTCTAATTCAAGAGACTGTTTATATTGAGACCATAAAACTTTACTTATTGGCTTCACAAAAATATGTTTTATCATCTTCATTATTGGAAGAGAACAGAAAAAAAGCACTGTTAAGTTGACACATGGGAGAAACGTGTATCCAACATTACAGCAAATCTTTATGCATTCTGATACCTGCTTCCTCATGTCTTCAGTAGTAATTTCTATGCATCTTTCAATAATCAATTCTTAACAACTTTGTACCAATCTATCGCCATGTCATTCTCTGTGTATGATTTCAACCACTTTTTAAAAGTAACTTTACTCACTTAGTTATTACTTATTTCTGGCTGTGCTGTGTCTTCATTGCTCTTGCGTGGGTTTTTTCTGACAGCCCGAGCAGGGCTGCTCTTGGATGGCAGGGGCCTCTCGTTGCTGGGGCTGCTCTTGGATGACCGGGGCCTCTCGTTGCTGAGGCTGCTCTTGGATGGCAGGGGCCTCTCGCTCCTGAGGCTGCTCTTGGATGGCAGGGGCCTCTCGTTGCTGAGGCTGCTCTTGGATGACCAGGGCCTCTTGTTGCTGAGGCTGCTCTTGGATGACCGGGGCCTCTCGTTGCACCTCTCTCGGTGCGGAGCGCAGGCTGCAGGCTGCCATGCTGCGGTCGTTGCGGCCCGAGGCGCAGCAGTACAGCCCTGGGGCTGTGGAGTGGGGGCTCAGCGGTTGTGTCGCACAGGCTCAGTTGCTGCGAGGAAAGTGAGATCTTCCCGAACCAGGGATCCGACCCATGTCCCCAGCATTGGCAGGCGGATTCTTACCCAGCACATCACCAGGGAAGAAGTCCTCATTTCAGCCACTTTTGTTGCCACACGAAAAATGTTCTCTTAAGGTGCAAAGCTTTTAGATCATGCGATGCTTATCTGAATACTAAAAAAATTTTGTCGAAGTTGATTTTCATGTTCTGAATGCTTAGCTTTTAAAAGTTTTGCTAATAACAGTGCCTTCATCCAGTTATTATCTGGAGTCACCAGGTACTTTATCCCTTTAGAGAAAGATTTATCATTGATGGCGGTAAGTATGAATCGGTATTTCAGATAATCAGCATTTTATTTATCATTTCAAGTGGAAAATGCCGACTCTTCCTATTCTGACCTCATAATGTAGGACAAGAGTAGAGCACTTGAGGTAAGACAACAGCACTCTCGTCTCCTCGCTGTTCAGCCATGCTTACGCTATTAGCACTGTTTCAGGCTTTGCAGCTTCTGTGCAGGAGGCACTGGAAAGCATTTGCTGTGGGAGGATTCATTCAGTTAAACCTAGGGAACACATTTCACTCCGTCCTTCAAGTGTAAATCGGAATTACACACTGCAGTCATTAGGAGGAAGCCCGATTCGCGCTGGCGGAGGCACCGCACTGCCTGCCCTCTTTGGGTGGGAACCCCGTTCTCCCGTCAGGAGACTGGGCTCTCTGCACGTCCGAGGGACCAGCTGCCTGAATGAGGGCACCCGTGTCCACCTGCCTGGTGACAATAGTGATTCTTTTGCTTAGACAATATTCTTACATAAGCACATGGATAACCATCCATCTAGATTCTTTCGAATACTACAGATTCAGAAAAAGTGTAGGATCCAGTTTCAGTGTATAACATTACAGGCTAAATAGTTATTCTTTTTGGAGTAGATTTGCTATTTCAATGAAATCAGGACTTATAGAAACCAGGACACTAAAAAATAAATTACCTGAAAAAATAATGGCCATTCAGATTGAATCCTTACAAGTAAAATATAGCCCTACATCAGAAGTTGCGTATCCAGCATTTTAAGGTCACATGTAGGACTTATAGAAACCAGGACACTAAAAAATAAATTACCTGAAAAAATAATGGCCATTCAGATTGAATCCTTACAAGTAAAATATAGCCCTACATCAGAAGTTGCGTATCCAGCATTTTAAGGTCACATGAAGTAATGCCACATTGAGTTGAATTATAATCAGATACACAAGAGTTGGATTTTATATCTCTCTCTAGCTAAATATGTCACAATTTTAAAATGAAGCTAAGCTGCAAAATTACATTCAGCTCCTAGCTGTGGTCTGCTGTGCATTGTCATAGGCCTTCAAATTTCATTTTCATGCTATATAAACTGATAGGGATACTTCACTGGTAGAATTAGTTGAAAAGACACATCTTCACAGAAATCACTACACTAGAAACATACCAACACACCTCAGAATGTGATGATTTTCTATGATCATAATGTATTGCATGAAGCTGTACAAGATGTTAGATGATAAGCTGTACCCTTGTGAAAGGTGTAGCCTGGAAGAAAATCCTGTAGAAACTCTCAAGTCAACTAGGTTACCAGGTGATTCATGTTATAGGTAATGTCACTTTCCTGCCCCCTCCACAGATGGAATTTTCAAGAGTAACAGAAAGAAAATGATTCTATAACTCTCTGCCTCTTCTGTCAGTATTTTCTAGTTGCTCCATCCCAGGTACACGTTGGTTAGTGGTCTTCAGTGCTGTGTTTCAGATGTTAAGTGTCTAAAGCACGTGATTAAATGAAAGTTTAGAAACTGTTTTATTTTTATTTTATTGATTTTTTTTTACCTAAAATGTGTTAAATCTTTTGGATAAATGTTAAATTTTAAGTGTATATTCTTCTCTCAAAGGGTCTATGGATGAGTAGGTAGATATACAAGGCAAAGTCTAAAGACATAGGAATACCTACCCACAGTCATTCCTTTATTCAACCTTATTCATCATTTTTCACATAATTTTGCTGTAACACAGAAATGAAAGAAAATAACTAAAACGTACTTGGCTCTTGTGACTTCATCCTCTCCGTTAGTGATTCAGACCTGAGAAGCCTGAGGGTGATTTTTATTTAATTTAGTGGAATTCCATCACCTCCACCAGCTTTGTTCGTAGTGATGCTTTCTAAGGCCCACTTGACTTCACATTCCAGGATGTCTGGCTCTAGGTGAGTGATCACACCATCGTGATTTTCTTGGTCGTGAAGAAGATTGAAAATGGAAAAGCTCTAAATGATCATTTTCAAAGTGTATATTCAGAGTATCAGGAGTATGACTCTAAGAAAGTAACCACACTGCCCTTGCCCTTAAACTCCGGCACTCTGCAAGCGCAGACAGTTTCGGAGCAGTCATTCAAAGTGCTTCCGGCCCAGGTGCTTCTAGTTGTTCTGTCTCTCACTTTCTTGTCTTCCTGGCAAGGTAACAATCTGGCCTCGACATTCTCAGTCCTTCAACTTGTACCTGACTCCCATGTCGTGACAAGGACATTTGTCGGTCCATCATGAGATATGTGAAGAAGACTGAAAATGGAAAAGCTCTAAATGATCATTTTCAAAGTGTATATTCAGAGTATCAGGAGTATGACTCTAAGAAAGTAACCACACTGTCCTTGCCCTTAAACTCCGGCACTCTGCAAGCGCAGACAGTTTCGGAGCAGTCATTCAAAGTGCTTCCGGCCCAGGTGCTTCTAGTTGTTCTGTCTCTCACTTTCTTGTCTTCCTGGCAAGGTAACAATCTGGCCTCGACATTCTCAGTCCTTCAACTTGTACCTGACTCCCATGTCGTGACAAGGACATTTGTCGGTCCATCATGAGATAGCCCATTAGATGAGCAGTCGGTTTCTAACTCGGTTTAGTGAAAAATCGTTTAGGGAGCTTTGAAAAATACTGAATCTGGAGAAAAGCTACACTGATACGGGTTTAGTTAGGTCTGGAGTTCATTACAGAAATCTACTTATGCACATTTCCAGGTTGAAAAAGAGACAGTTTCAAGTTTCAGTGAGGATAGTCAAAGCTTTGGTTTTCCCAGTAGTCATGTATGGATGTGAGAGTTGGCTTATAAAGAAAGCTGAGCGCCAAAGAATCGATGCTTTTGAACTGTGGTGTTGGAGAAGACTCTTGAGAGTCCCCTGGACTGCAAGGAGATCCAACCAGTCCATCCTAAAGGAGATCAGTCCTGGGTGTTCATTGGTAGGACTGATGTTGAAGCTAAAACTCCAATATTTTGGCCACCTGATGCGAAGAGCTGACTCATTTGAAAAGACCCTTGAAAAGCATTTCCCTACTCTGCGTCACTTGTTCCCTACCTTCCTCTGGTCAGTGGTATGGGGGATATTTGCTCTTTGACCCAGAGACCAGACAACAGAGACTAAATGTTTGACCTCTAATTACTAGAAAACTTCCTCTAGAAAACACCTCAAAGTGCATGCCACTGGACTGATTCAGCTGTATCATTTTGGTATAAAATGAGCTTTTTAACCTACTCTCTCATTAAGAACCATTCCTACCTATGTGGGACATATATAACTGTCTACTTGGGGCTATTTGATGGACATTAAAAGACCTCGCTTTCAAGCTTTAGTGTTGGAGAAGACTCTTGAGAGTCCTTTGGACAGCAAGGAAATCAGAGCAGTCAATCCTAAAGGAAACTGGCCTTGACTGTTCATTGGAAGGACTGATGCTGAAGCTCTAATACTTTGGCTACCTAATGCAAAGAGCCCGCTCACTGGAAAGTATCCTGATGCTAGGAAAGATTGAAGGGTGGAGGGGAAGGGGGCAACAGAAGATGAGTTGGTTGAATGACATCACTGACTCAATGAACATGGATTTGAGCAAACTCCAGGAGATGGTGAAGGGAAGCCTGGCGTACTGTAGCCCGTGCAGTCACAAAGAGCTGGATACAACTGAGCAACAGAACAGCACAAGAAAAACGTAACTTCCTCAAATGCCATTTCTACCAGCCTACCAGGAAGCTTCAGTCCCCCTGAGTTAAAGCTCATTGAAATGCTGAATGCTTTCTTGGTTTCATCAGCCTTCGGTTCTGCTTGCAGTATCCATCATTTTGGCCATTAAATGGTAAAATTCTCAGGGTTGTTTCATAGCAAGTCAGGGGGTCGTGGTGAGGGTGTTTCAGAACCAAGGTGATCTGGAGCAGGGGCCATGTAACGGGAGCATGAAGCCTGCCCTCCTGGAGGGAAGATGGCAGCTGTGGGCCAGAACGTGGGCACCGGTGGGATTTCGGTGGCCTCACAATTTCCTTCTGCCCTGGTTGTACTGCTGTGTACACTTAAACTGGAAATGAAGGCTCAGAAAAGTTAGATGGTTTGAGAGAGCATCTCTGTGCCAAGGACAAGGTTTGGATCCACATGAGAATTCAGACCCTGAGCCATTTGCTTCCTTCATCATGGTCCATACATACTGTTATAAAAATGACCTGATCTCTTAGAATGGGGCCTTTCAATTTGAAACAAAAATTTCTTGGTAGTCGATATAAAACATAAATACTTCTAAAAATCACAATGCAAATATTTTGAGAATAATTGAATTTTAATAAACTATTGAAATCTTGCCTGAGCATGAAAGATTTCAATCATTTCCAGGGTTTTTTTTTGTTTTTGTGTTTTTTTTTTTAGGAAGGAGGGATCTTTATCAGTGTTTGATGTGATCAATCATCTTATAAAACTTGAAACAGTTCACAGATATTAGACTTTCTGAAAATCCAACTGGAAAATATAGAGGTAGAAAATTGATAATTATTGAAAATAAATGTTAAAAATGTTTTCAAAATCCTGAATGTGTTCACAATGATCAGACCTTGACTATAGCTATAAAGGAGATCAGTCCTGAGTGTTCATTGGAAGGACTGATGTTGAAGATGAAACTTGAATACTTTGGTCACCTGATGCGAAGAGCTGACTCATTGGAAAAGACCCTGATGCTGGGAAAGATTGAAGGCAGGAGGAGAAGGGGATGACAGAGGATGAGATGGTTGGATGGTATCACTGACTCAGTGGAGATGAGTTTCGGTAAACTCTGGGAGTTGGTGATGGACAGGGAGGCCTGGCATGCTACAGTCCATGGGGTTGCAAGGAGTCGGACATGACTGAGCGACTGAACTGAGATAGCTATACTAGATGCTATGCATTTTTGATATGAAAAGTAAAAACAAGGGACAGTTATTGACAACCTTAAATGCAAAAAAATAGGAACTCAGTAATCTCAAAATCAAGGATAATAATAGATATTTGATCAATAGTAAACAATATATTGTTATATTGTTAAGTACTCAGAAGACATACTCAGTATGACTTAAAAGAGGGCAAGAATCTTAAACAGATTTTATTAATGATTCATTTGGCAGCCTTTAAAGAAATAAAAGCAGTACTGTAAGACAGATGTATTTAAGTACGTTTTAGCTTCTCTGCCTCTCTGGCAGTCTTTCCCCAAGTGTGATTGATTATAAGTCTCAGATTGTACAGCTGTTGGATGAAAGCAGAAAATCACTGGTTAATTAATTAGACTCATTGCCCACTTGGAAATGTCCTACCTGAGTCCAGATGTCCCCACGTGGGAAAAAACCTGGAGGCCATCACAGAGCGTGAGCTTTGACATCAGACTATCTTTATATTTCATTGCCTCCACTTACTAATTGTATAATTGTGGGCCAGTTTCCTCAGAGAAGTATGGTCAGTGGCAATGATAATACCATGTCACCGAGTCATTAGGGCCCCACGTGAAATAGTGCAAGGCCTGCTAAACACTAGTTGCTCGTCCCATCCCGTTTCACTAGGGGCAGTTTTTTGAGAAGGACCGTGATTATTGCTCAATGCATCAAGCAGAGATCCTAGTCCTGTTTAGGTAGTTATCCAGTTGGCAGATACTGATGAAATGTATGTATAAAGAAAAATAGTTCAGGAAAAGAGAAAATGAGTCCTTAAAAACATCCCACATGTATCCTTTAGAAGGATGAAACACCCACAAGCCTTTAGGAATGTCAGAGCCTTAGAGGAAAAGGAGTGTTTGTTTCGAGCCCGTGCTCCGCTGTGTCCAGCCTTGGCAACCCCGTGGACGGCAGCCTCCCAGGCTTCTCTGCCCATGGAAGTTTCCAGGCAGGAATACTGGAGTGGGTTGCCATTTCTTCCTCCCCAGGATCTGCCTGACCGAGGGGTCGCGGCCTCATCTCTTGCGTCTCCTGCATTGGCAGGCAGGGGGATAAGCTAACAGTAGACAAAGAGGAAATTAGAGGAAGGTTTCAAGCAATGCAAAGCTTTCTCCGACAAGTGGCATTTTATTTACTGCAGTGACATCACTTCTGTCTCCAAACATGTCAGCCTGCAGACTAGAGTTTTTGTTTGTTGGTTGGCTTTGCTTTGATTTTTACAGTTTGGAATATGAAATAATTATTTTCTTTCGAAAAGGAGGATTTCCATTTTCTCTCAGACGATCCATGTGACTCCTGCTTGGTGTGAGGCAACTACTAATTAAGATTTGCCTTTTGATTCCTCAGAATTTCTTGAATACCGCTAGCATTGCATTTATGATCTTATCCAGTGAAACTGGGTCTGGAAGATTCGTTCTCTGTGTTCTTTGCCCTCTCTCATGGCTGTGTGCATTTCAGGCTAACATAGCCTCGACCCAGTCCACGATGCAGCTTAAGGCCCTGTGACGTCTCATTTGGGATTCAGCCTGTTCCCAATAAGAAGCGAATTTCTGGGTAGAGAAGACAGTAGTTTCTAGAGAGAGGGGTACAAAACAGCAAGTCTGGGAAAGTTTCCAGACATGAAAACCACCAAGATTGACAAGATGCTTGGAAAAAAGAGACAGACGCAAGGCGATCGGAGTTTGGGGTGGGGCTTTTGGGTAGTCCACCCAGATTCATTGAGAACCTGCTTTCATTTGATTCTGGACTTTCAGCAGATTCATTTTATCCGATCAGCCTTTCTAAATCCCACTGCTCTCCCATGGCTGCGTTGCTCCTAGCCCATTTCCTACTTGATCACCAGCTGCGACCCAGCTCATACCTGGGCCTTTTTAAAAGCACTGGCTTCATTTCCTATGGCCATCAGCTCACTATTAACCAAAAAAATTGTGATAGCTTCTTGTTAACCCTCAGGAGAATAACTCTATTTGTGACCTGAAGAGAGATGAAACATGGAAATGGGGTATCTCTCTCCAAGGATCTGGACGTCTAGGAGCGGGTGTCAAGGTCTGGGCTCCCCAGAAAGCCAAGCCTGGCTGGAGGGCTCTGTGCTGGGTGCTACTTCATGTCGGCCCATGGGCCCATGTTGCCAGCCCAAGGGTCAGGACCCGGGGGCAAAGAAGGGGAGCTGGGGATGCCAGTGCCTGGCCTGGCCAATGTCAAGGGCATCTGAGAGCTCCGTGCAAGGGACCACTGATGATGCGTCAGGAGTACCGGAGCATCTCTGGGGTGGCATGAACGGGAAAGGCCAGCACGTGAGGCCAAGTGCTAGGACTCACTGTGTGCAGCTGGTCAGGGTCCACACAGAGCCAAGCAGGGGAGCAGCTGGTGTTTGAGGAAGTGTGTGTGTGTATGTGTGTTAGTTGCTTAGTCATGTCCAACTCTCTGCAACCCCATAGACTCTAGCCCACCAGGCCCCATTGTCCACGGGATTCTCCAGGCAAGAGCACGGGAGTGGGTTGCCATTTCCTTCTCCAAAAGTAACTATAGAAAGAAAGAAAGTGAAGTTGCTCAGTCGTGTCCAACTCTTTGCGACACCATGGCCTTTAGCCTGCCAGGCTCCTCTGTCCACGGAATTTTCCAGGCGGGAATATTTGAGTCAGTAATCATTCCCTTTTCCAGGGGATCTTCCTGACCCAGGAATCAAAACCCAGGTCTCCTGCTTTGCAGGTGGATTCTTTACCGTCGAGCCACAAGCCATTCACAGACTCTGATGGAATTTTCCTAGCTAGTCCCGCGCATTTTCCAAAATCACAGTATGTTGCTGCTTGTCTGGTTTTTTTGTTTTTTTTTTTAAGATAACTTTTCTATGTTTCCACTTTAATAATAGTTAGAACTAAGAGATGGTCCCCTTATCTGGAAATGTTCTCCCATCTAAGTTTTGATTTTTAATTTTTTTTTTTAAGTAGAATATCTCAAGAGAGACTGCGCTTTGGCATTTAGGGCAGGGACAGAAACCCTCCTCTCTTCCCACTCCTTTGTCTGGCCTTCTCCTCCCGCACCAGGAGGGATTTACACGAGGGAGGCTGCACAGGGCACTTGCTGTCAACCAGACCCGAAGGCCAGTCCTGCTCCGTCCCTCACCAGTCTCTGAGCACTGGGCAGTGAGAGCCCACAGCTTCCCTGGGAACGGCGAGAGTGTCTTACTCCATTTCTGGGCAGAAATGTCCAACTGTACAGGGCTGTTGGCATGATTAAAAGTAATGTATGCAAAGTCTTCAGCTTGATCTTCAACCTGCCGCCCAGGGACACTGTAAACGTGGTGAAACCCGAGGCTGCGTGTGCCTGGTCCCCTCCAGGGCTTGTCCCCAGCCTTGAGAGCACTGTCAGAAGGTGGTACGGAATCGCAGAGAAGGCCGCGTGAATGCTGCCCGGTGGACAACGTCCAGAGCCTGATCCTGGGCCCCTCACCGGAGGGTGGAGCTCTCTCTCGGGGAAATCTTCTTTCTCTCCAACCACATACAAAAACAAGCAGTAGTTCCCATACAGTCAGGGGATCTGTCTATCTTATTCTTTCCTGTACCTTTACTGTCTCTCTCTCTCTCTCTTTTCCTTCTTTATCTTTGCTGAGTAGGTAATTAGTCTACATCTAAACTCTTCTCACAATAAAAGCATTCTTCAGTCTCGACCCCCTATTTCTAATTTAACCGCAAGGCATATTCCATAATGTCAATTCCAGATTAACCCCCCAGAGTTCCACAGTGCGCACGAGGAGCATTCTTGATAATGAGACTTGTCAGTGCTCCTAGTGAGAATTACAGTAGACGGGCTCCAGGAAAACATTCATCACTGTCCCCAGCACAAAGGATGCTATCAGTTATTAATAATTCATCACTACTTTTTTATCGCCTTTCATTCACAGACCAGAAGAATATTTAAATAGCGCCTCTGATAGCTTTTCTCTGCAATTAATATAAAATATTGATAGTCCTCTGATCAGGAGGCATATAAAATATTACTTTGGTAGAGGAGTAAATAAGCTGTGTTAAGCTTAAGCTGGCAATTCTGGCTCAGGCCAGCAAAAGGAAACAGTGCCATAAATAATTCCAAAGAGAAGAACATGAAATAGTTACGTTGAGTGTATGTGAGTGGAGAGTGTGTAAGATAATTCATCTGGCTTTGTTTGGTGTGGCCTAATATGTACAAAAGTAGTCCACATGTCTAATTGTGTACAAATTAAAGCACGTTCAAACGTAATCATCTCCTTCTCTTTGTAACCTACCACACTTGGAATCTGGGTCACTAATTTGGGTGATCATGTGCTGAGCTATGCGTGGGATTCCTATACTGTGCCTTTTCTCTGCACTGCCTGTCTTCTCAATTGTACTGTAGGCACCCCCTGGACAGGTCAAGATCTTCATATTAGATCCATTCCATAGCTGGTTGGCATTTTGTTTCATTTTGTTTGTATGCAAGAAATGCTCAAATACATTTCTTGGTTGAGTAAAAAGGGAAGGAAAGAGATAGGAAAATAGGGCAGAAATCTTGTGAAATCAGTTCATAAACTAAACTGAAACCTTGTGGATAATCTGAGTCAGTGCAACTAGATGGCCCTGGTTCCTGAACAATTTGAGACCTGCCTTCACTTCTCCCATTCCTGGACTCCTTGTCCAGATCCCCAGTATGTGCCAGAACTAGGGTCTGTCCGGGGAGAAGACAGTAAGTAAGTCTGCAGAAAGATGAAAGGGAGTAGATGGATTTTGAGCATTACTTTGCTAGCATGTTGAAATGCGTACACTTGTACAATAGTTTAAGCATTCTTTGACGTTGCTATTCTTTGGCATTGCCTTTCTTTGGGATTGGTATGAAAACTGATCTTTTCTCTTTCTTAGCATCTTTTGCTTTAGAAAAATGTAAAAATGTGGTTCAGTACCAGTGAACTCCACATTATTTTTTATTGCCATTTATAGGGTTTGTGAATGCTGGACAGCAAAATTTTTTTAATGCAATTTTAATTATATTACACTATAAAAATTCCATGGACAGAGGAGCCAGGTGGGCTCTTGTCCACAGAGTTGCGAAGAGTCAGACATGACTGAGCACAGTTGAGTTTAGTTCAGCTGCTCAGTCATGTCCGACTCTTTGCAGCCCCATGGACTGCAGCACTCCAAGCCTCCCTGTCCATCACCAACTCCCAGAGCTTGCTCCAACTCATGTCTGTCAAGTCGGTGATGCCATCCAACCATCTCATCCTCTGTGGTCCCCTTCTCCTCCTGCCTTCAGTCTTGCCCAGCATCAGGGTCTTTTCCAATAAGTCAGTTCTTCCAATCAGGTGGCCAAAATATTGGAGTTTCAGCTTCAGCATCAGTCCTTCCAACGAAAAACCTTACTGACCTTTCAACCAGTCAGAGATTGCAATCCCTTTTCTCGATTTTTGCATTAGCAATTTTTGGTCCCATATAATTTTGTAACTAAATAATAATACACAAATACTTTTTAAAATTTTGTGGTCAGCTTGGACTTTTTCAACCAAACTATTATTTCCTAGAGAGCAAGACTTATGCTTTGCATTCATCTACATTTTCTATCTGCCTAACTTCAAATAGAGTCTTATAATCAGGAAATACTTGTTGGATTAAAGCTTATACTGTGTCATGGAGAAGGCAATGGCACCCCCGTCCAGTACTCTTGCCTGGCAAATCCCATGGGCGGAGGAGCCTGGTGGGCTGCAGTCCATGGGATCGTGAAGATTCGGACATGGCTGAGCAACTTCACTTTCACTTTTCACTTTCGTGCATTGGAGAAGGAAATGGCAGCCCACTCCAGTGTTCTTGCCTGGAGAATCCCAGGGACGGCGGAGCCTGGTGGGCTGTTGTCTATGGGGTCACACAGAGTCGGACTCGACTGAAGCGACTCAGCTTAGCAAACTGTGTCAATTCTGTGCAGTGCTATTCCAGATCATGGGCCTGGGCTAGAGAGAGGCTATCACAGAAATGGCCTCATGTTCATCATTTTTTATTAGGGATAAAGGAGGTTCAGCCCACTTGGGTCCCAAACTGTTTCAAGTACAGAGTCTACCCACAACATCTCACTGAAGTCAGAAACTAGAAAATAGAACCTAGTTCTTTCTCTTGGGAGTAATGTGCGCCTCTCTCTGCAGCATCAGACAGCTCCTTACAGTGGCAAGTCGTATCTGCTACGCCATCAACCTAAACAGCCGGCATCGCCTCCACCTTTTCCTTTCACTCCGATCATCATCTTCTCATCTGCCGAAAGTACGCTTTCTCATGGCCTTCTTGTAGACCAGAGGCTGGGCCAGAAGTGACCGTGACCAACTCATGAGCTAAGAACAGATTTCACATATTTAAGACATTGTAAGTTTCTTTGCTTATTTGCTTAGTAATAACACAGTGATACCTGAAAATCACAGGCTATGATGGAGATACTGCAGGTTTGGTTCCAGATCACCTCAATAAGAGCA
Organism: Madoqua kirkii; assembly: GCA_006408675.1. Classification (NCBI taxonomy): domain Eukaryota; kingdom Metazoa; phylum Chordata; class Mammalia; order Artiodactyla; family Bovidae; genus Madoqua; species Madoqua kirkii. The sequence goes on along the minus strand of SJYC01004028.1, from coordinate 26,143 downwards.
AATATCCCAGTGAAGTGAGTCACACAGATTTATTTATTTAGTTTCTCAGTGCATATAAAAGTTATGTTCACACTATACAGTAATCTAGTAAGCATTCCATTACCTTATATCTAAAAAACAATGTACATATATGAAGTGAAAAATAATTCATTGCTAAAAAATCCTAATGCAAGGCTGTTGCAAAACTTCAATTTGTAGGAAAACACACACACAGTTAGTGGTGAAGTGCAATAAAGAAAGCATGAGAAAACGAGGTGTGCCTGTGTAGAAAATCCAGTTTTCAGTGCCCATAAGTAAGGTTTGGAAGCACACAGCCCCACCCATTTGTTTCAGGTTTCCTCAGCTGATTTTGAGCCACAACAGTGGTTGAGTAGTTGCCACCGAGACTGTAGGCCCTCAAACCCTAAGATATTTGCTATCAGATCATTTCAAGACATTCGACAGGAGAAAAAATGAAACTACTACGTCAAGATCAAAGACAGGTTTCCAGGGCTTTACAATCTCAGGATGAAAGATGGAGAATCATCTCACAATGTAGAGCAGATACGTACATTACAGATACAAAGACTGATGACTTACGTGCACACACCTTGTCCACTTTCTGCCAGAACATGTGGCTCAGGGCCTGGATCAAAGTGAAGACCCACGTGGGCTGGGAAAAATTAACCAAGACTTTTTTCAGAATCTGAGTTATTTCCAGAAGTTTATGTCAAATAGCCATGCCTACGCCCCCCATAGGCAATTATAGCACTCCTCTTAGAAACTGTGTACCTTAAAGTGTTAAAGTTTCCCGTGGATTCCAAGCCCCACCCCACCTGGTAATGCCTTAACTTGAGAGAGGAGGCAAGACTGGTGGGGATTTCCACCCCAGCTCTGCTGCCGCTGTTCTGATGACTGGGATATTTATCATCAGGTACAAATTACCTTCACTGTTACCTCCAGGAAATATCACATTCAACTTTGAGAAATCACATAAGTAAGTGATACCCAAACTCATTTTTCCTGAAGAGTAGGACACACCCACAGGGAAAGGGACGCATAGATGTTAAACATAAATTATTTTCCAGAATTTTTCTATCTGATTCATTCATGTTTGTGAGCTTTGAGCAGTTTGTTAATGTAAAAACATAGAGACAACGGTGCAGAATTGTTCCTTATTTTAAAAAATCAATAGATGCTAATGACAAACAGAAAAGCTGAATTTGTCTCATATTCATATATATAATATTTATATATAAAATCTTGTGGAACTTTTTTTCTTTCTTTGAAACAATCTTTTATATTAGTCTTCTCTCTTAAAAATTGAAAATTCTTTTGGGATAAATGTGCTGTAGAAATGAACAGTACAAAAGTTGTTGGACTAATTGCAGCCAAATAATTTCCAACTGACACTCTCGTCTCTTTATTTTGTCTAATATTTTGCTTACTTTGAGACACTGCTGATAATGTTAGCCCAAAAACAGCTCGGTTCTTTATGAGCTTTACATTTACGTCAAAATCGGTTTATCTCGTACAGTAGAATGAGAGTTTGTAAAGGTCTGATTACCCAGCACGTTGCTGTGTTATCTGTACGTCTACCATGACCACTGCTATACAGTCATGCACCGTTGTGTCCGTGACTGTCATACTCTTTCTCTTGAAAAACAAATTCACAATTCTGCTGTGTCAATTTAAAGATCTTGCTGGCTTTTTCACTGTTCACGGATCAGGCAATATGGCATCTGGCAGGTGGAAAGCCGCGCAGGACCGTGTGTCTGTGCTCGGTTACTCTGCCGTGCTCAGTTCTCTGCAACCCCGTGGACTGAGCCCGCTAGGCCCTCATCCATGGACTTCTCCAGGAAAGAATGCTGGTGTGGTGAGCCATTTCCTCCTCCAGGGGATCTTCCCGACCCATGTTTTCTGTGTCTCCTACACGGGCAGCCCGATTCTTTGCCACTGAGCGAGCAGTAAAGCCCTAACTGAAAGGCATGACTAAGCATCTGCCCGCTGGGCACAGAGCTGTCTCAGGGTCACCAGCTGTTGTCTTAGGACCCCTAAGAGAAGAGCGGTGCTCTTTCTCCTCTGAGGGGAGCAAGGATTGGAGCAGAGGGATGGCTCTCCCAGAAGTCGACAGAACATTACACCCAAGAGGATGCTGCTTCAGACTCACTCAAAAACGGAAAGTACATGGGCTCCCTTAGCATCACTAAGGGAAGAGGCAAGAGGGGGATACTCAGCAAGCAGAAGTCTCTGGGTTGCTCTGACCTTGACTACCTTGATGGACAGAAGGGTTCCCAGAGCATCAGAGTCTCTCCAAACCACATGGCATATCCGTTGTTCATAGGGTGCGCACTCAGTCAGTTCAGTGATGTCCACCTCTTTGGGGGCCCATGACTATACGGTAGTCCATGGAATTCTCCAGCCCAGAATACTGGAGCGGGTAGTCTCTCCATTCTCCCCAGGATATGATATCTAAATGATGTTGGAATGATAAAATCTGTTCAAAAAGACTCAGTTGCTTCATCAAGCATCTTTTGCACTGACGACCCTCTAGCTTTTTTGTTCTATTACCAGTACTTTCTTTCCCTGTAGAGAAACTTATGCACGAAAAGGAGAGATGGTGGATATGATTTTTTTTTAATTCAGTTGCACTTGCTAATGCAGTAGATGTGGTTTCAATCCCTGGGTTGGGAAGATCCCCTGGAGGAGGAAATGGCAACCCACTCCAGTACTCTTGCCTGGAAAATCCTGTGGACAGAGGAGCCTGGTGGGCTACCATCCAGGGGATTGCCAAGAGTCAGACACGCCTGCTAGACTGACCACACACTTGAGCACACTTGATTGTCAGATCCCTGGTCATTTGTTACAGGCTGTCTGTTGACTGGCTCTTTGTCAGCATGATAATTGGGTCCTGCAACAAAACTCGTCTGGCTGATACCTGGTAGCCATTTAACACTTACTCAATGTTAAGGTCGTGAAAAATTTGCTTCTCCATGAAGTTCTATCTTCACCTTTATAACTTCACACCATGGCAGGAGACTCGGGTTCACTTGAAGTTACGGTTTTCTGAAGTCACACTTGAACTACTGTCGGTGAGCCCAGCGAGAGAGCAGGCCGGGTGCAGAAGTGGCGGCATCAACAACACAGCGCCTGTATTGTCATTTTTCGAACTGAGTTTGCTAGACCTGCTTTGAGCCGATATTCTGTTTATATGACTGTGTCTGAAAATATTAAAATAAAAGGATGTTAGGTCAGGGTGTACATATGTACACACACACACACACACACACACACAAACATCCTTCTGTATCACTGATAATGCCATTTGAAAAAATATCTCATTCATTTGAAGCAAGTAGAGAGAGACGTGCTTACACTCGTGTGAGCCCCTCTTTCGGAACAGGACACACCTGTTCAGTGTGTGAACCGCACTGAAGCCGGTGGCTGGCAAGCTAGGGTCCATGCACCAAGTCTAGTCCACAGTGTGTTTTTCCAAATCAAGTTTTATTGAAATACAGCCAAACTCACTCATCTATGGTTGTTTTTCTGCACCGGGGAAGAATGAAATAGTTCTGCGAGGGAACATATGGTCCACAAAGCCAAAACATTTACTATCTGATCCTTTACAAAAATGCCTGTGACCCCTGATCTCAGCAGATGCACATTAGTGTTAGCAGTGACCCCAAAGACAGCCTGACCTTCAAGAAGAAATCACTTCTAATGTATATAAACTCTGCTATCTCGGTGCTTGGAATCTTCCATTTTCTGTTGTCACGGAAAGAAGGGAGAAAGGAGAAACAGATGGGTAACTTTGGTGTTACGATGCACCTCAGAAGAAACCAGCAAACCAGTTTTAGAAACCTACAGATCTCTTTCCCCTATGATACACCCTGGGGCAGAGGGGGGTGTGTATTTGTAAAAATATATTGAAAATCATGTCTTGTCAGTTCCATTCACTATTTATTATAAGTGCGCATTATAATCGGTCAGTAGTGTCTCTTTGCGACCCTGTGGACTGTAGCCCCCCAGGCTCCCCTGTCCATGGGATTCCTCAGGCAGGAATACTGGAGTGGGCTGCCACGCCCTCCTCCAGGGAAACATCTGACCCAGGGATCAAGCCCATGTCTCCTGCATTGCAGGCAGATTCTTTACCACAGAGCCACCTGGGAAGACCGCTTATTATAAGCACCACCAAATTAAAAACAGAAACACTTTGAATGTATATCCGCTAATAGATTAAATCTAGTATGTTCGATAAATTTATGTGGAAGACTAAAAAAAAAAAACCCTGAGTCAAAGTACAGAAAGCATATACCAGCACTGTTGAAGCTCAGTGGAAGATAGAGCTCATCTTCTATCTTAATGTGGAGAACATTACCTAAAGAACGATGTCAGAAAGTTTAGACATGAGTTGTAAGGAGCAGTGGCAGGGAGCACTCAGCGTGAAGAAATGGTGGGCGTTATTAGACTTCTAAGCTAATTACCAAAAAGCATGCATTTCAAAATGTGAAGAATAGCTGCTGCTGTCTAACCTCAGTTTATCAGTGAAGGACGGGAGTTTCCAGGGCAGGACTGTGGTGCAGCTGGCTGGCTCACCTGTCGGCGGGAGAACCAGAAGCGCTCAGACCGCAGAAGCGCCGCAGCTTTCTTTTTGCCTCCCGTTCTGTGACAGCTTATAAAAGCTCTGAAGTATTGTTGGGTGGCACATGCTTTATACTTAACTTGTGAGAAGGCTGAGAAAACTAATTAGAAATAATCCTATACGCCAGGGCTTCCTTGGCGGCTCAGATGGTAAAGAAGCTGCCTGCAATGCAGGACACCCAGGTTCAACCCTTGAGTTGGGAAGGTCCCCTGGAGAAGGGATTGGCTACCCCTTCCAGTATTCTTGCCTGGAGCATTCCATGGACAGAGGAGCTGGGTGGGCCACAGTCCATGGGGTCGCAAAGAACCGTACATTCAATTCAGTCGCTCAGTCGTGTCCGACTCTGTGACCCCATGGACTGCAGCACACCAGGCCTCCCTGTCCATCACCAACTCCCAGAACTCACTCAAACTGATGTCCATTGAGTCGATGATGCCATCCACCCATCTCATCCTCTGTTGTCCCCTTCTCCTCCCACCTTCTCTCTTACCCAGCATCAGGGTCTTTTCAAATGAGTCAAGTCCTCGCATCAGGTGGCCAAGGTATTAGAGCTTCAGCTTCAACATCAGTCCTTCTGATGAATATTCAGGGCGGATTTCCTTTAGGATAGACTAGTTTGATCTCCTTGCAGTCCAAGGGACTCTCAAGAGTCCTCTCCAACACCACAGTTCAAAAGCATACCCCCTCAAAAAACCATACTAATTTTATGGACTATTTGAAGAGAAACTGGAATCCATACTATTGGTATTCTCATTATAGAATGGAGTTTATCCTTTCATTTAATCAAATCTACCTGAAGGCTCTTTAATGAACTTTATAGTTCTTTGATAAGTTGCCTTTGGTCCCTTGTGATATATGTGCACGAGCGTCTCATCTTCAACATTTTTTCCTCTTGTCTCCGTTCCATGATGATCTTTATGCATCTTATTTCTGTTTTTCTTATTGTATTGTCCATGGCATTTTGTAATATACATTAAACAGTAGGAGCGAAAATAAACATTTTTGTTTTGTTTCTGACTCTGAAAGAAACGTGTCTAAAGCTACTTAATTACATGTGATGTTTCCTTGCAAAAGGAAGAGGATTTCTTTTGATAGATACATTTAACCATAGTAAGGAGGTTCCTTTTTCTTCCTATTTTTGCATCAGCTTCATATGCCTATATATAAACTTATATGTGAGTGCATATTCCATTGTTCACTCATGTCTAACTCTTTGCAGCCACCTGCACCATAACCGTCCAGGTTCCTCTGTCCATGGAATTTTCTAGTCAGGAATACTGGAGTGGGTTGCCATTTCCTGCTTCAGAGGATCTTCCTGACACAGGATCGAATCTGTGTCTCTTACATCTCCTCCATTGGCAGGCAAATTCATTACCAACTGCACCACCTGGGAAGCCACATCTATAACTCTCTGTCTGTCTGTGTCTCTGTCTATCTGCACTGAACTATTTCTGATGTTTTCTAAGCATCTTTCAAGGTAGCATTGCCAAGTATTTTCTCTTTCAATCTACTACCTTCAGGAACCACATAAACAAATTTTTTGATTCTAAACTATTACTGCATCCTGGGGATAAAGCTTTCTTGGTTCTGGTTTTTGTTTTTTGTTTTTTTTCTTAATGTACATTTTTGCATTTGGGTAGTCTTCTGTAAGGATTTTCACTCTGTATTCTTTTGGGAAGTTGGCCTGTGACTTGCTTATAATGTTACCCAGTTATATTAGTATTAAGGTTATATTAGTTTTCTAATATATTAGTCTCATAATATCAAAGAAGACAATGGCACCCCACTTCAGTACTCTTGCCTGGAAAATCCCATGGACAGAGAAGCCTGGTAGGCTTCAGTCCATGGGGTCGCTAAGAGTCAGACACGACTGAGCGACTTCACTTTCACTTTTCACTTTCATGCATTGGAGAAGGAAATGGCAACCCACTCCAGTGTTCTTGCCTGGAGAATCCCAGGGACAGGGGAGCCTGGTGGGCTGTTGTCTACGGGGCCACACAGAGTCAGACACGACTGAAGCAACTTAGCAGCAGCAGCAGCAGCAACAGCAGTAACAGCAGTCTCGTAATATAAGGTTGTTTTTAATATTTGAAACAAGTTATATAAAATAAGCATTATTTGTTAAATATTATTACAATGTAAAAAAAATCCCATTAAAAACTGTGTTGTAAAGGAGGGATTATATTTGAGCTTACTCTGAAGCATAAAGTTATTGTCATTATAAGAGTGAACAATTTTTAAAAAGTGACTCCAGGCACATAAAACAAACCTGTGGTTACGAGGCAGGGGAACGGGCTGGGGTGAACTGGGAAACTGGGGCTGACATGGACGCACTGTGTTCGTGAAGCAGATGACTAACGGGAGCCTGCCCTGCAGCTCAGGGCACTGTGCTCCGGGCTCAGTGATGCCCCACGCGGGAGGGAAATCCACAAAACCGGGGGCTTCTGGACGCAGGTAGCGGATTCACCTGGCTGCACGGCAGAAACGAACATGCTTATAATGTTACCCAGTTATATTAGTATTAAGGTTATATTAGTTTTCTAATATATTAGTCTCATAATATCAAAGAAGACAATGGCACCCCACTTCAGTACTCTTGCCTGGAAAATCCCATGGACAGAGAAGCCTGGTAGGCTTCAGTCCATGGGGTCGCTAAGAGTCAGACACGACTGAGCGACTTCACTTTCACTTTTCACTTTCATGCATTGGAGAAGGAAATGGCAACCCACTCCAGTGTTCTTGCCTGGAGAATCCCAGGGACAGGGGAGCCTGGTGGGCTGTTGTCTACGGGGCCACACAGAGTCAGACACGACTGAAGCAACTTAGCAGCAGCAGCAGCAGCAACAGCAGTAACAGCAGTCTCGTAATATAAGGTTGTTTTTAATATTTGAAACAAGTTATATAAAATAAGCATTATTTGTTAAATATTATTACAATGTAAAAAAAATCCCATTAAAAACTGTGTTGTAAAGGAGGGATTATATTTGAGCTTACTCTGAAGCATAAAGTTATTGTCATTATAAGAGTGAACAATTTTTAAAAAGTGACTCCAGGCACATAAAACAAACCTGTGGTTACGAGGCAGGGGAACGGCTGGGGTGAACTGGGAAACTGGGGCTGACATGGACGCACTGTGTTCGTGAAGCAGATGACTAACGGGAGCCTGCCCTGCAGCTCAGGGCACTGTGCTCCGGGCTCAGTGATGCCCCACGCGGGAGGGAAATCCACAAAACCGGGGGCTTCTGGACGCAGGTAGCGGATTCACCTGGCTGCACGGCAGAAACGAACACAACACTGTAAAGCAACTGTACTCGAATAGCAGTTAATGTAATACATTTTTTAAAGTTCAGAAAGAAATTTTAAGTGACTCACTCAACCAGTAGGAGTTTAGCAGTCTGTGTCTGGAGTCCTTTACTAAGTACCAGGGTGTTGAGCTATAAATGAGTGTGGCAGTAAATAAATGAGTTAAGGGTTGTGGACATGCTAAATTAATTTTAATACTGTTGGGATCCCTATCCAAATCCTAAAGGAAGGAGAAAGTAGTAAAAATGAGGATTTGAGAATAAGGATGTTTCAAATTTACTCCATGTAAACCAATTTTTGTGAACTCTAGCAGCGTATTAGAATCATTTCAGAAGGTCTTACAATTATTAATGCCCAGGCTCCAACCCAAACCATTGCTGAAGGAATTTCTGGCTGGGGAGTGATGGAAAACCAGCATCCGTTGTTTTTAAAAAGTTCCCCAGGTAATCCTAATGCTTGATGAGGACTGAGACACACTGTTCTAGATCCAAGGACGGGATATTAAATTTGTTGTGTAGGTTTCAGGAAGAATGAATATAAAGATCAGGAGAAAAGCTCAAGAGATAAATTAATCCTGCTGTTGTGACTGCCTTCTAGAAGGCTGTTCATCATGGGAACTTTCTGTTTTATTCTTTACTATTTTGAAAAAAACCCTAACCTAAGTTTATGCAGGTCAGATAGTAGCTCTCCAACCTACTGTGCAAGTAGAGCCACTGATTACTGTGGGTTGCGTAGATATGAAGCACACTTCTCACAGTTTTTGTTTGCCTGCTTTTGTCCTTCACGCTCATTCCTTGTGACTAACATTTCATATAAATGCAGCAAAAAGCATTTCTCAGTTTCAGTAAATTTTCAGTGTTTAAAGTTTTCAGTCCTTCTGTCTTCATTGTCCTAGAGCTACCTCATATGAATTAACACTTGGAACATTTTCACTGTTTTTGCCACTGAACAGGCATGATGAGACTAATAATGTTTCTGTCAAATTCTTGGAGCTGAGCATAAAAGCCTATCAACATTTTGCAGACTGACCAACAACTCAGTGCTTTCCTTCTTTGCCTTATTTATGACATTGTGTGATACGAGTGTTTTTGAGTAAAGACCTCCTACATAATGCAATGCTATCTGGAAATCTACGAGGACAGTCAGTCCTGAAGAAAATCATTCTAGTTTCTGAGAAAAAAAAGTCCAAGCAACTCAGCCTTTGCAAATTGGCAGTATTCCTAGCTCTGTGAAACAGAGCCATATTGCACAGTACAATTTCAATCCAGTGCCTGACCCAAGTCTCTGAAATACACTTGAGATAAAAGCAAAAAGCTGGCTTCCTCTAGTTTAAAAGTGAAAACTGACTTTCAAAAGCCATTTTGTTGAAATATGTCATTGTCCAAACTTATTTGGAACGAAACTTCCTTTTGTTGTCTTATAATCATCCCAAAGTTGCTTAACAGTATTAACAAACTGTTGGATTTATAGACCCAACAGTCCTTGGATGACTATCTTTAAGCTATCACTTGAATAAAATAAACTGGATTCAGAGAAATACATTTCCTAAGAAGCTAGTAATATAAAGCCAGGGTTAGATCACTGGGAAAGTAAAATTGTTTTCAGTAAAAGGCTGCATTATCTCAGAGTTCTGAAATCTCACTCCATACTTCCGTATTAATACAGAATGTATAACTTAACACCTGCTATCTTCCAGTTCTCAGCTCTTGAATTCTTCCAACGATGCAGTGAAGTCATTCTGCTGCTGAAATGGGCATAACTTCTCCATCAAATGTATGTGGTTTTAGGAAAACACCAGTTTCCCTTAAAGTTGACATAAAGTGAAAACGGGCAGGATGCGCTCTCTCCGGTTTCCCTGGCTGTGTTCACTGCCGCGCTCGGTTCATCATCTTGATTCTCTGCTTCTGTGTTTCCCAACCTCTGAGGCCCATTCCGTGCTCACTCTGAATCCTGTTAGCTGCGTTTGATTAACAACCAAAAGTATTCTTTCTAAAGGTTTTCAAGTAGCTATTACTAAATTTACTACATTCAGAGCTACACCTTCTGTTTTTGTTTTTTGTTGTTGTTGTCTTTTTTCCATTCCATTGTAAGAGAATATTTGCCATATGCTATCAGACATTCAAAGGGCTTACATGTATATTTAATATTTTCCTCAGAAAATCTAAATTATTTTAGGACAAGAGGTTCATATTACTTTTATATTCACTATAATACCTACCAGATTGTTCGTCTTGTTGTAAATTTGTATTCAGTATAGCTTGAATTGAGTGTTGAGCTCTATCCTCAAATCCCAGCGTTCTGCTTTTCTCAGCCTTCTTGGTTGATACTGTGTAGTTCTTGCTTCCTCTTCCATTCTCCTGTTGTGATTGCGATTGTCTGTTTCTAACATTCCCTCTGTGATTATCATCTCTGCCAGGACAAGAAGGAAAGAAACGGTATTTGTGCAGAATTTAATATAGGTGTTTGTAGATGTTGGGGCACCAAGTGGGTTTTCTGATATCATGGAAACTCCCTGGCATAAACTCCGTTGTCTTTCGGATGCTGAATATGTGGAAGAGGTTGCGGGATGGGATAGGCCAGGAGATCATAAAGAAGGCTGGCGATAGGACTGAGCCATCAGCCGTGTGCGTTGCCGAGCACACTCTAGAGCACAGTCTAATTAGTGTGACTGTTGCAGAATGGAGCGTCTCTGCTAGCAAGAGGGGTGACAAATGCGGTGAAGTCAAAGTGTTAGTCACTCCACCGTGTCCACGTCTTCGCAACCGTGGACTGCAGCCGCCAGGCTCCTCTGTCCTCGGGGATTCTCCAGACAAGAATACTGGAGTGGGTTGCCATTCCCTTCTCCAGGGCATCTTCCCAACCCAGGGATCAAACCTGGGTCTCCTGCATTTCAGGCAGATTCTTTACCATCTGAGCCACCAGGGAAGCCACAATAAATGGGATAACCTGTTAAAATTCGAAATGAAGAAATTAGACTAGATTTGTTATGGGCTTTCAGAACCCCGGACATTCCTGACATTGTTTCAGACTTTCTACCATTGGAAGGGAAAGTGTTATCTGCTGAAAACAGCTCTTATAAAGACAAGAGAAAATGTTTGGAAACTTCTGTTTTGTTGGAAATTTTTTTGTTGTTATTGTTCAGTCACTAAGTCATGTCCAACTTTTTGGGATCCATGGACTGTAGCAAACCAGACTTCCCTGTCCTTCACTACCTCCTGGAGTTTGCTAAGATTCATGTCCACTGAGTCAGTGATGCCATCCAACCATCTCATCCTCTGAAAGTTATTTAACCTTTCTTTTGCTTTCCACCAGTTGATTGAATATTGAGGATTCCATCATGCTATCTCAAATTAATTTTTCCTTAGTGGATATTAGGAAAAATATTGACAGTAAATACCCATGGTCATAAATGTCCATGATCAATTGTGAGTAATCCATTACATATGCACCCATCTAGAGGAAAGCCTGAAACAATTTATGGATTTCTCTCTCTGAGGAAATGCTTTAGAGGATATCATCAAGTCTAAGGCATATCTGTGACAAACTAAAACTATTTAATCAATTATTCTAGTTAAGAAAAAAATGCCAGCCATGGAGATATTACTGCTTTCTGGTGTTTTAAGACTTGGCGGTTCACTACCTGTGTGGTTGAGCCAGCTTCCTGTGGCTAAGATCACAGTGAAGGTGAATAGTCTTTCGCACCTTCCTATTTGCATTTCAGTCAGTGAGTTTTGGCTGGATGCTTAGGAGCATGCTGAGGTGCTGGGTTTATGAGAGTAGCTGATGATCACTTAGTTCTTTGCCTGGACCAAGATACTTTAAAAAAAAATTTTTAATTGAAGTGTAGTTGATTTGCAATGTTGTGTTAATTTCTGCTGTATACAAAATGATTCAATTATGTATATATATGCACAATATTTTTCATATTCTTTTCCATTATGAATTACCATAGGGTATCGAATGTAGTTCCTTGCGTTGTACAGGAAGACCTGATTGTTTATGTAGTCTATATATAATAGTTTGCATCTGTGAATCCCACATTCCCAGTCCATCCTTCTCCATTTCCCCCTTGTCAGCCTCAAGTCTGCCCTCAACATCTGTGAGTCCATTTCTATTTCATAGATGAGTTCACTTGTGTTATAGTTTAGTTTCCCTATGTTAGTGATATCATATTCTTTTAGACCAGGATACTTTGGAGAGTCGTAGGGAATGCTATTAATAGCTATACCGAGATAATTGTCATAAATCTGAGCTGGTCCAGGTACATCAGGACTCATATAGAGTCTCTCACCCACCTCATTCTTGTCTTTTTCAAATCCAGTTACCCTCAATTACTTCAGTCTTTCTGAAATCATAAGGCTAACCGTGGATATAGTACTAATTGAGGTCTGCTGCTGCTGCTAAGTCGCTTCAGTCGTGTCTGACTCTGTGCGACCCCATAGACGGCAGCCCACCAGGCTCCCCCGTCCCTGGGGTTCTTCAGGCAGGAGCACTGGAGTGGGGTGCCATTTCCTTCTCTAGTGCATGAAAGTGAGAAGTGAAAGGGAAGTCACTCAGTCGTGTCCGACTCTGTGCGACCCCATGACGGCAGCCTGCCAGGCTCCCCTGCCCCTGGGGTTCTCCAGGCAGGAACACTGGAGCAGGTGCCATTTCCATCTCCAACTGAGGTCTGCTCAGTGGAAGACGAAGCGCCCCAGACAACAAAGGAGGCAGTTTCGTTTGGTTCATGACCATGGAGAGTGCGCCACTGATGAGTTTCAGAGCGAAGGAAGGAAGCCTGGGGTTTTTTTTTTAAAAGAGGCAGGTAAACAAGGGAGTAATCCTTTATTTTACTGGGGAATCATTTCCTTTGGGAGCTAGGCCACAGCTCTGTCAGAAACAAGTCCCTGACCTTGAGGTTTGCCTTCAGCCACCGAGGACAATCAGATAAGAGGGCTCTTGGCTCTTGCTTTTGCCCAACCAATTCCTGCAAATACCATCAGCGAAAAACATGCAATGCGCTAAAGCCGCAGTTAACTTCTCATTCCCATTTCCCTCTATTACATCTTCAGCTCGGCTTGCGCATATCACATCAAGTACCCTCTCCGATCTGGAAAATCCGGAAACACCGAAACCATCAAAACAGAGACCTTTCTATGAATAATTTATTATAGTTCTTTGGCTTTGCAAAATGTCTTAGCTTCTATTAGCATAATCAGGGGCTAGTTCAGATCCCCCCGGGGAGGTGCTACTGGAATTTTTTCTGAAGCATTAGATGTAAGACATATCTATCTGGGGAAAACGGAGACATATTTCTGAGACATACCTATAGATGGAGTTGATTTTATCATGCTAAATCAGATGAGGTAAGAAGAAAATGTTTGACTATGATTTACAATATATATCATCCATGTTAAATTCAAAGTTTGAAAAACAAAAAGGATTTAAAGAGACATATTTTAATTCCCTAGGATGGTAAGAGGACTTGTGGTTCCTTACCTGTGTGGTTGAGCCAGCTTCCTCTGGCTAAGCTCACAGTGGAGGTGAACAGTCTTTCGCACCTTCCTATTTGCATTTCAGTCAGTGAGTTTTGGCTGGATGCTTAGGACCATGCTGAGTCCTGGGTCAGTTTTCCTGAGGAGGTGGTGACTGAGACCCAGCGCAGCAGGCCGCCTCCAGCCTGGGGGTCTCTGATGATGAGCTGGTGTCTGTTGGGACTTGTGAAATAAGTGAGGCGCCTCGGTCTCCCCTACAGCCCCAGCACCCAGCTCTCCTCTTAGACCCCCAAGCGCAGAGCAGCGGCCTTCCTCCAACCAGCGCAATGTCTGATGGTCTAGCCAGAGCTTCCATCTTTAGCTCCTTCCTCCTTCTCAGCCCTTGTGCAGTAGAACGTAAACTCCAAGCAGAGATGGCTTTGGTCCCACTTGTATCCCCAGCATTTCCAGCATGACCTAGCCCCTGACGGATACTCAACAAGTATCCGTTGAATCAATTAGCAGCTAATTTTGAAAATAACTTTTCAAACATTCTGAATATTCCCTCCTTGCTTTAAACGTGGAGTAAAAATCTTAGAGGGCTTCCGTGGTGGCTCAGTGGTCAACAATCCACCTGTCAGAGCAGGAGACATGGGTTTGATCCCAAGGTCGGGAAGATCCCCTGGAGAAGGAAATGGCAGCCCACTCCAGTATTCTTGCCTGGACAATCCCATGGGCAGAGGAGCCTGGCGGGCTACAGTCCATGCGGCCACAAAGAGTCCGACGCAGAAGAGCGACTAAACAACAACAGTCTTAGGGTCTACTTTTATTTCCTGTTGGACGGGAACGATAGGGCAACTCCAACAAGATGCAACACGAGACTTAAAACTCCACTGTTGGCCTGTTTCTCCCCTCATTCTCCCCTGTTCTCCTTCCAGTGAGTGTTAGTAACCCCAGGTGAAGTCTGTACACACAGACCCTTGGGAAACACCTCCTAGTGTGGGGATTGATGAAAGCTTTGGTAAGTGGGAGTTAATGCTTGGGTTTGCTTTACAAATGTTCTAATGTCCTGAGAGAACTCAGATATCATGGGGAGTCGAGCGGAAACACCTGATTCAGCCAATATGTCTGAGAATGAGGATCGCACGGAGTGTTTTAACTGAGCTGTGACTTCTTCCATTGTATCAGAGAAGCTAAGTTCCCAGTGACCACTAGGATCTTAATTTTTTCACCCTTGCTCACAAATTTAACTCAATATCAGGATGATTTCTGACTTTGTCTCATTTGTAATTCCTTTTACTGCAAACTCGAGTTTGAAATCCTGAGGCACATGAGGGAATTGCCCTGCGTCCAGTGCTCCTCGTGGGCACGCTGGAGTCCTTGCTAATTGGGGCTGGGCCCATGGGCCTTTCCCAGAAAAGTCCTGCACATGCCATCCATTGCTTGCCTTACAGCACAGAAGGAAAAGGCCTCCCTAGGATGGACAGACAGCACTGCCTCTAGATGGAGGCCGCCCACCTAGAGCTCTGAGTGTACTGGGTCCCCTGCAGCCCCAAGGCTGCAGGTGACTGAGTCCGTGGCTGAGGGCTGAGCAGCTCAAGCCCAGTCCCGTTTTAAACATTCGGTGCTTCAGAGCCTATTGATAGTGAGTCAGAGAGAGGCCGATTTAAGGCTGATTCTAGAGGGGTCTGGTGGGCTAGGAGTCCGTGGGGTTGCACGACTTTTCGACTGAGCACCTGCTGTTTCTTAAGCTTGTGACCCTGGCTGAGCTAGTTTAAATTCCTAGGCCTGGGTCTCCTCCAGTTCCTAGGTTGTCCTAGGCACCCTTCAGTCGCTCAGCTGCTGGGGTGGCCGGTGACCAGTGTACAGACTGAGTAGAGACAGAACATTTCCGTCAAAGCAGAATATTTGGCTGGCCAGCTCCGTCAAAAGTCCCTTACGAAGGCCATTCAGTCTTGATGTCTTAGCCCAACCATCAGGGTCAATGTTAGCTGTTTAGCAAACTGGATAATTATTTTCTTTAAGGGTTAAATATTCTGCTCCCATTCTGGAGACTTTTATTTTTGCTTTTACAGCTACCTTATACTTCCAGCTACGTAAGAAAGAGTTTTTGACGCTGTTATCAGCAAGGGATACATCTTTGAATGATTCCCTGTGCTCTTTCAACCTTTAAGACTTCTTTTTGTTCGCTTGGCTCTGTGCTTCTTCAAGATGATGGGGCACAGCTGGAACCTGCACCTTCGCCGTTAGGAGGCCTGCCTGTAGCTGAGAATCCCAGCTCCTCAGCTCTGTTGCTCTCCACTCGCCGTTGTCTTGCTCCCTGAACCATCACGTTCTCTTTCTGTGTCCTCATCTACACATGAAGACTTCATTTTTAAACCTCTTTTTTCTCTTTTTAACTTTTTTATTGAATGCAGTTGATTTACAGTGTTGTATTATTTTCTGCTGCACAGCACAGGGGATCAGCTCTAACTGTACATATATCCACTCTTTTTCAGATTCTTTCCCCATACAGGTCATTCCAGAGTACTGACTCTCCTTGTGCTATACATACAGTAGGTCCTTGTTAGCCATCTATTTTATACATAGCAGCGCGCGTACGTCAATCCCAGTCTCCCAGTATATCCCTCCTCCCCCTCTTGGTAGCTGTGAGTTTTCTCTGTCTGAGGCTGTCTCTGTTTTGCAGGTAGGTTCATCTGTGCTGTTCTTTTAAGGGTCCACATGTACGTGGTGTCACCTGCCGTTTGTCTGTCTCTGTCTGACTTCACTCAGTGTGGCAATCCCTGGGTCCATCCGTGTTGCTGCAGACTCTTCCGTGCTGGTTTTGTGGCTGAGCGACGTCCCGTTGTATGTGTGTGCCACATCTCCTTTGTCCGTTTCTCCGAGCGTGGGCATTTGGACGTCTCCGTGTCTGGCTGTTGCAAACAGTGCTGGCGTGAACACGGGGGTGCCTGTGTCTTTTCAGATCATGGTGGTTTTTGTTTTTTTCCGGATCCTTGCCCAGGAATGGGGTTGCTGGATCATATGGTAGCACAAAGACTTTAAAGTTGAATTTGCCACAGGGTGAGGACCATGCTTCCAGGCAACTAACATCCTAGCCAGGTTCCTTGGGAAGAGAGGAGGTTCACCAGGGATGTGACCTCAGTCTGAAGCAGCAACCTCACAATGGTACTTTGGCATAATGAAAATATCCCAAATGGATGACGGATTCAAGCAAAGCAGAGTAAAAGGAAGAGTTTTATTCTCAATTGTCCATGTGAGAATAAGAATAAAATAGAAAGAAAGGTTTTCAGGAGAACCGGGGACTAAAAATCTACTAAAAACTACTGCTAACTGTCTCCATGAAGAAGCAGAGGGGGTCCTTGGCAACTCCCTGGCTTTGGGCCCCGGCCGCCAGGAGAACCATGGCTCCCTTAGCTTGAACAAAGCAAACCGTCATGTCAAGCTGGCCTGAGAGGTATCACATTGAGTTTGGTGTCAGACCTTCACGAGAAGCTTAAATTATGCAAGCCTTTTAAGCTTTCCTGAGTATAAATTATTAACCTTTTTTGACCTTCTCTTTGTATTTACTTATCTAGGTAAAGCCAATTTAAATATGGTAGCAGATCACCCCTCAGACTCCTTTCCTCTAAGGAGCCCCTGTCATAAATAGCGCTCTTCAGCAGATTAGAGATGAAAGTGCATTTCACTGAAGGAAATAGCTGACAAGATCCTGAACCCATTTTGGCAGAAAACTTAACATTCAGCCTTGATCCCCAGAAACTGTCAAAGGAGACTATGCATCATCATGAGGAATAAAGAGGAGGTGCCCGGGGGGGAGTCCTCCGTGGGGCCAGAGATGGAGCCCCAGGAAATCAACAAGCAGGCTCGCTCTCCACCGAGGCTCATGCTTTTCACTTGGATTACCCAGCGAACACTCTTTTCTCGTTTGCTTTATTGTAGCTGATATGGGAACTTGAGCTTAGCTGCATTTACGCAATCACTTAATACGCAAGTAGGAGCGTGGGGTGCTGTTTGCATCCTGTGGTAAGGAGTAATGAAAAGAAACGAGCTGGGAGCTGTTGCAGTGGGCTCATTCCCTCGTCGTCCACCCAGGTGCGGCTGCGGTGACCTTTCACCGCGCTTCACATCGCCTTCTGTTTTGTTCCTGGGTTGTGTTACGGGAAATGGGGCTTGACACCTGCGAGTCTGGTGATCTTCCAAGTAGAGAGTTTTTCCCAGCTCTTGGCCGTCCCGTGTTGGTAGCTCCCAGGACAATCAGTTAGACGTGTTCTAGCGCTGGTTCCATTGCTGCAATGATGCGCTAATCTGCACGTGCCCGGGACAGGCTGCTTATTCACTGTGGTGCCCCCAGTGCCAGCGTGCCCCCTGCTGCTGCTACATCACATTCAGCCGAGTCCGACTCTGTGCGACCCCATGGACAGCAGCCCACCAGGCTCCTCTGTCCCTGGGATTCTCCAGGCAGGAGTACTGGAGCGGGCTGCCATTTCCTTTTCCAACGCATGCATGCACGCCAAATAGCTTCAGTCGAGTCTGACTCTGTGCGACCGCATGGACAGCAGCCCACCAGGCTCCTCTGTCCCTGGGATCCTCCAGGCAAGAGCACTGGTTGACGTGTCCTCCTCCCGAGTGCCTCCATCCCTCTGTAATTACACGTGTCCTCCTCCCGCATGCCACCATCCCTCTGTAATTACACTGTCTGCACTTTCTGTTTGATTGCCTGCCTGCTTAGCCAAGGGGTTTCTTTTGAGACACACTTGCTCTGAAACAGAGGTGGAAAGCATTTTGGGAGTGTTTCCATTTTGGGGGGGGCGGGGATGGCTGCTGAGCCCTCCTTAGAAAGGAGAGATGCTTTCCATTTTGGCTCTTCCAACTGTAGACAAGCAGCGCGTGGCATATGAAGGGCCAGCCTGAAGATTATGGAATTTTTTTTTTTGGTATGTCATCAGATAACTTGATAAACACAAAATTGAATCTGTCAGATTTTGATGCCAGATTTTGAAATATTGCTAAAGCTCCCTTAAAACTGTCACTGTTAATAAAATTTTATAATAAGATTCATTGTATTTGCCCACTAGTATATGCCTTCTGATAAGCCTTCTGAATCATCCATCAGGTGATTTTCTATGGTCCCGAAAAGTCAGGATCAGTGGCCTCTGGATGCTCATTGGCCTTCTCCATTTTGCATCCAGGCTGCTTCCCTGAACCACAGGTTTTCAAGGGTTCAAGTTCAGTTCCAAATTCAGAGGATGTCCTGGAGCATTCAGGGGTGTGGGAGTTGGGTGTAAGTCTATCTTGACTGCAAACCTCATTTTTAAGTCCTCCAACGAATAGGGTGTATGTGTGATTACTCAGCCATGTCCAACTCTTTGCAACCCCAGCCCCGTGTCACCTTGAACACTGCACATTTTAACACGTGTCCCGTTGCTGCTTGTGTGTCCGTGTGCTCAGCTGCTCAGTCAAGTCTGACCCTTTGTGACCCCATGGAGTGTAGCCCACCAGGCTCCTCTGGCCATGGCGTTCTCCAGGCAAGGATACTAGAGTGGGTTGCCATTTCCTCTCCCAGAGACCTTCCCGGTCCAGGGATCGAACCCATGTCTCTTGCATCTCCTATATTAGCAGGAGGACTCTCGACCACTGCATCACCTGGGAAGTCCAGTGAATAGGTGCCCGTCTGTATATTACAGGGTTAAGCTGAATGTTCAGTGGCTCAAGTCTTAGTAGAATCTGAAGTAAGGATTAAGAGCTTGGGCCATGATTTTGGACAAGTTCCTTAATTCTCTAGTAAGATTATAATAATACTTAAATCACCACATGCTTTAATGATGAAAGGAGTCACCGTATAGGAAACAGTTGCAACAGTGTCTGATATATCCTGTAGAGGCAGGACATCCCTGGTTTCAGCAGTTATGTAGTAATAGCGACACCTTCCCCTGATGGGTAGGGTTAAGAACTGCACTCGGCCAGGCCTCTCCTGCTCTGTCCTGAGCGTGGAGGTGAAGCCTGGAGAGATGACGCAGGCAAACCTTTCCTTCTGATGACTTGTGTGTAGTTTCCTGGGCTGTTGTGATCAGTGTGTCAAAAATAACACAGAAAGACCCACTGTTCTTGCTTCCTTAATAAGACTGCCTGCGGTTCTAGTTCTGAAAACATTGAAAACGCTTTGAGAACCATTATTTTCTAGTATTTTAATCCAGTGCAAACTATCGATGCCTATCAGAATGTGCTTTTCCTTCCTCAGACTTGTTTACCAAGCGGATGAGTTGAAATTTACCTGGGGTTTTGCCAAGCCTTTTGGAAAGTCTCTTCTCTCCACGAATCTCTTCTTATCCGTGGTCTAAAGTTCGAGAACACTGGAGCATTAGCTGCTTGTGACTCTTCCTTTTAGCTTACTCAGTATTGAGGATTTGATTTTTTTTAATTAAAAAATATTATATTTTATAAACAGACACCCAGGAAATGGAAATGCAGCCGTCGGAATCCTACCGCAGCCTAATGCAGAGGCTGTGAACGAGGTTCACAGACTGAAGACGTAATTACAGGAGTCAAAGTTTGATTTAAATTGTAAATTCTCTGTTGATCCCTAATTTCAATCTCAGTTTCAGTGAACTGAATTTTAAAGACCAAACACAGGATGCTTGCGGACAGTAGCCCCATCTAGAGGAGGAGCTTCCTGGCTTTTCCTCTCGTTCGTTTTCCTCTTCAGCGTTTCTTCACACTGTCCTGTGATTGGGAAGAAGGGGAAATTCACAGATTCACCGGTGAGAGAATCATATGTCAGCCCCTCAGGGTAGCCGGAGCTGTTTTAGGAGAGGTGGACCCTTGTGAGGGCAGGGGGCTGCCCAGCATGTTGCTCTCAGAGCATAACCTGCCCTATGCTGCGGACGTAGCCAGGACCCCCCTCGTTTAACGCCCGGCTGTGTGGTCCAGCAGAGGTGGATGACCTGTGTCATGAGATCCGGCAGGTGGAGGAGGGCAGGAGAGAGGGACATGCAGGCCCCAAAGGCAAGGGGGCATCACACACCTGTGCCACACACCTGTGCCCCTCACCGGGCTTCACACCCTCTGCAGCCGGGCTCATGCGGACGAGGGGGCGCCTGGCAGAAGTGGGGCAGTGCTTCCAGCCTGCGGCCCCACAGGGCAGAGCCTTCTCATTCCCTTCCTGTTGGGTGAACTCTTAGGTTTCGTCCCCCCGAGAAATCCTGCCAAGGTGTACAGTAAGTATAGCCGTCTCTGGTTTCATGCTTAGAAAACCCCCGTTTACGATGAAAGTGAAAGTCGCTCCGTCGGGTCCGACTCTTTGCAACCGAATGGACAATACAGTCCATAGAATTCTCCAGGCCGGGATACTGGAGTGGGTAGCCTTTCCCTCCTCCAGGGGATCTTTCCAATGCAGGGGTCTAACCCAGGTCTCCCGCGCTGCCGGCGCACGCTTTACCAGCTGAGCCACCAGGGAAGCCCCACCCTTTAGACTAATGAGGTTTAAAAAAAATCTGAGTTTCTCGCAGAGGATCCCATCTCATCTCTGTCCTAGTTCACTGAACTTGCGTTCACGCTTCGCTTGCGATGAGGTGGCAAAATTGAACACTGCTTGCGTGGAGGAGGCCAGCTTCAATCCTGGCCGCTCAAGCTAACGATTTTAACCCAATTATGTACAGCAGTTTCCCTTCATCCAGAGCGAGCGGTTCTGAGTGCCCGGCTGGAGGTGTAACCTGATTAGGGAGCCCACCGTGACTGCTGGCATGACGGAGCCCCCTTGTGCGCCCTGAGTAAGTGGCCTCCATATGGCAGGGCTCCTGGGACCCTGGTGGGAACTTCACACACACACACACACACACGCACACGCACAGACACAAGAATAACACACACTCAGACGGAAAACCCCGGGCTTGGAGATGAACGCACAAAGAGCAGTGCTGAACGTGGTTGTGAAAGGGGCCCTGTTCTCAGTGACCCCGGCGGGGAGCCTGGGGGAGCCTGGGCCCCTCTTCAGAAAAGAAGCCACTTAGCAGGTAATGGCCGCCCACTCCTCCAGCCACCGAAAGGCAGGTTCCTGTTCCCTACCAAGAGCGCACCTGCTGGCAAGTTATACCAAAAAGATGGATTGGGTATTTAAGACGACTGGAAGCCCCTAACGACAGCGCCCACCGGCCGGCGAGTGTAGCTGCAACATCTCCGGGCTCAGAAACACAGAGGTCACGCACACCCCAGGGAGAGCAAATGAAAAAAGGCTGTGTGTGTTTTCGGCTTAAAAGCTTGTTCTCCTGGCTGATAGAAACAGAATCTCACTGATGCAGACCGAGGGGACATGTTAGACTTCTGCCCGAGCCCCTCCTGGGCCCCTTCACCAGGGTCGACAGCGACCGGAGCCCCAGGGCCCCCCACCCAGCACATGTGGTCACGGACGCGCGGTGTGGAAAAGGCATTCTGCCGCTGCTGGCGGCACGCCGCGCCTTACATCACTGTCGTATTAGTCGAAGCAGAACTGAGCAGATTGTTTATTTGGGTTCAGCTCTGCTTCAGGCGGTAACATCAGCTGTAACTTCTCCAACGACACATTCCAACGGCAATGTCGCAGATCCCAGGGAGCAGGTTTCCCTGCGGTGGGCTGCGGCACCAGTAGTGTCTGGATCTCTTCCCCAAATTCTCCCTGGTCTGGGCAGCCCCTCCTTCTCATTTCCGAGTCAGTTCCCTTTTCCCTGCGTTACTTAGTAACGCGTATAGCTTCCTGAGGGTTAAACAAGCCAGGCTCCTAATTTCTCGGAAAGTGCTAATTTGAGATGAGTCCTCCCTTTTCCTTAGAGCATATTTAAGTCTTTTGATATTTCACACTTTAAAAGAATTTGCAGAATTGTAAACATCATGAAGCTCCAGAGTAAGAATTCGAGGGCTTCCTACATGGCACAGTGGCAAAGAATCCTCCTGCCAATGCAGGAGACGCAGGTTCGATCCCTGGGCCGGGAAGCTCTCCTGGAGGAGGAAATGGCAACCCACTCCAGTATTCTTGCCTGGAGATTCCCATGGACAGAGGAGCCTGGTGGGGTACAATCCATGGGGTCGCAAAGAGTCGGGCATGACTGGGCAACAGTACACACTGGGGCAAGAGAGATTTAGTACAAACCAGCAGAGGACAGACATGGCTGGAGTGCCTTGGCCAAGGGGATCTAATGACCCCCAGTGAGGCTGGACTGAGCCCCGCCTCCTGCGGGCGCAGGCTCGGAGGCTGGGGCGCCCATGCATTTGTTTGCTGCATGTTTAATGATCACAGAGCTCTGCAGGGCAGCTGGACCTGCAACCCTACTGCAAACCCGGGGGCAGAGCGTGGGATCAGCAGCTTACTCGGAGTCTGCTGGGAGCCAGCTGGATCACACACCCCAGAGGGTTGCCCTAGTGCCCCTGGGCCACCTCCACGGCAGGCATCACTCACCACCCACCCCGCAAGCATCAGCTTCACACAAACTGTTCTGGGCGAGGGTGTCATCATCTCATTCCCCACAAGACTCCCTCTACCCACCGTGTAGAGAGATTTTGGGGCACGCACCGTCTAACATTGAGAGCTTGCAGTCAGCTTGTTCTTAATGAGCGTGCATATTTCTCAGATAGAAGGATGGTAAGGAATCTCGTCTCACTCAAGTTATTATTCACCCTGAGCATCAGTGCATTACATTTTCCCAAACAGCTTATGAGTCAGAACTACTGAAGCACCACCGGCCTGATTTCCACCGGGTTTTTGCGAGTGTGAAGCTCAGGCCGGTGTACTCGGGTGCTTTTGTTTCTTCCTGTAAACTAGGCGTGGCTCATCGTGGAGCCTGAGATGCCCCCATGCGCTGGTTCTCCTGTGAAGATGTGTCCCAGCCTCCGGGCAGTGAAGGAGGGAGGCAGCCTTCTGTTATCTGGCTGTGCACTTCGCTCGGAGGGAAGCGCTCTGACAGACCCCTTACATTTACCCAGCACACGTCTGCCTCCAGGTCAGCGCCTAACTGTGTGTGGGCATGGGAGAAGCTGCCCGCTGAGGGAAGGGGGGTGGCAGGGGTGTGAGGACAGAGGAGCTGAGATGCGAGCCCCCCCACCCTCCACCTGTGACTCCGAGACGCAGCTACCCCGAAGCTTGCTCTCACACTTCTTTCCTCAGCTTCTTATAACACAGTTCTCTTGACTGGGATTCTCTTAAGCCACAGAATGCTTTCTCTCCCCATCCCTTAGTTTGTTCTCGTCAGAGGCCCAGAATAGCTTGTTTTCTAATTCATTGCTTGCCCAAGAAATCAGAGCCACGTCATAAGCATGGTGTCAAAACTATTGAATCGGGATTTCTTTCAAGTCGCTAGTTTAACTACAAAGTGTATTTCTATAATAAAAGAGTCGAGGTCAGGTTCTGGTTGGAGACCAGAACCAGCAGCCTGATGGATGGGCGCTGAGCACCTCAGTCCTTTCAGCCACTACCCCCGCCCCCAGCCACACACAACGCCTGCCAGCCCGGCAGGTGCCCAGCACCCCCAGTGCTAGGTTGTTCCTTGTTGTTCAGTTGCCCAGTCATGTCCGACTCTGCGACCCCATGGACTGCAGCACGCCAGCCCTCCCTGTCCATCACCAACTCCTGGAGCTTGCTCAAACTCATGTCCATTGAGTCGGTGATGCCGTCCAACCATCTCATCCTCTGCCATCCCCTCTCTTTCTCCCTTCAATCTTTCTCAGCATCAGGGTCTTTTCCAGTGAGTCAGTTCTTCGCATCAGGTGGCCAAAGTACTGGAGCTCCCGCTTCAGCATCAGTCCTTCCAATGAACATTCAGAGGTGCCAGGCTCATTTCTCCAGGGCGCCATAACCTAACTCCTGCCCTGAACTGCTCACTCCATCCTGCCCAGCACCCCTGGGGGAGTCAGAGAAGGCTGCTTTTTGGGAAAATTTTTCACAGTATTAGAACCAAGGAAGACAGATACAAAAATGTCAAATGTTTAGGACAGCAATAAAGTGCTAACATTGGGTTAGAGACTAGACATTTTAGTTAAAATCTTTTCATTTGTGTTTTTCTGGGCGAGGCATTGTTCCTTGCATGATAAGCAGCCTAACTAATCTCAATACAGCCTCATTTTCTTTTTTTACAAGTGCCTTTCTGAAGATATTAAGCGTAAGGATTAGGAAGTAACTCAGCCTTCAGGGCAAATGTCTCAGTACAAGGAGAGTTACTCGGCCACACAGGAGGTTGTGCCCGTGTAGGGCCCACGCGGAGCCTCCGTAAATCTGGCCCCTGAGCCGGGGGTGGTCACTCCTCCTGGGATTCTGGGTTTCCCTGGCTTGTGAGCCATTCTTACCAAGTCGGGCAGAAAGCGGGGAGGCCTGGGTCATGGGGGTGGGGGTAACGCTGTGTCTCTCATCCTGAAGCCCTTGCAGGATGGCTCGCTGGCACCGTCTGGAATGAGCTCGCGCGTGCAGACGGCGCTGCGTGACTGCAGGCAGGGCTGTTCCTCCCTCTGGCCCATCAGAGGGAGCTGACACGCACGCGCCACCCGCCTGTGAGGTGGGGCAGCAGTGGTGATGCCTCTTGTGCCTTCTAGGACACGGGCTCTTGGAGGGGCGTGTGAGGAGGGGGGAGTCCTCCCAGTCTGTGCGCTCCCCCTCCCGCCCCGAGCAGACATCTGGCAGTGTGCGCGGTGCGCGGCTGCACAGCGCTGTCTGACTCTGCAACTCCGCAGACTGTAGCCCGCAGGGCTCTCTGGCCGGCCATGGAGTTCTCCAGGCAAGAATGCTGGAGTGGGTAGCCGTTCCCTCTCCAGGGGATCTTCCAACCTGTGTCGCCTGCACTGCAGGTGGATTCTTTCCCACTGAGCCACCCGGGGAGCCCCTGCTGACGTTTTAGGTTGTCGCAGTTGTGGGGGAGGGTACGGTTGACATTTAGTGTGTGGAGACCAGGCAGGGGAACTGCTGATCATCCTGGGGCACGTGGACAGGCCCCCACAACAGAGAAGTGCCCAGCTGGCCCCATATGTGGGCAGTGCTGTGAGGTCAGAACCCTTTGCTGTGAGGTCAGAGGTGAACCTGTCCAAACACCCCACGGACGTGAAGCTCCAGGGAGGCCTTAGGAATCTGCCTCTGCGATGCCGCTTCTCTGTATACTCGGCTCGGGTCTCTCGGCATCTGAAAACAGTGCTGTAATTCTCACTAACATGCTTCCATTCAGTAAAGCATTAAGATATTAAAAACCACGGCTGCTATGGGACCCCAGAAAGTTAATCCTGTTTTGATTTTGGAATTCAGACATCCCTAACAAACATTTGCATTATTATTTTATTTTTGAACCTGCACTTTCACAAAAGTGGTCACCAACGGAAAAGTTTCCCGAGTAAATGAGGCGGCCCGAGTAACTTGAAAGGAAGAGCGTGTGGATGCAGTGGTCTGACCCTTGCTTGTGCGCTGTCCAAGGGCGACAGGCATATCCAGCTGGTAACTAAGAAGCCAAGGAGAGCCTCCACTGGAGAAGCTTTGAATGGAGATAAACTCAAGATAGTCAGTTGACTGTTGGACCCCAGCATGTGAAGGACATTCAGAAGGAGGCGCCCTGGGCTCTTCCTGGCCCCCAGCAGGCCCCGAGTAGTCATAGCTGCTGCTGCAGAGCATTCCTGGTGCTGCAGACCGGGACGGGCAGGCCTCATCTGTGCGCGAGAGGCTGCCCCTTCTCTCCTTCCCGTCTGCTTCCCAGACTCACACCCCAACCCCCCGCCCCTCCACCAGGTCATCCCATCCCCCTCCCTCCATCCCCCTCCAAATCCCTCC